>JAHBCN010003419.1:0-75449 GCA_019359885.1 Listronotus oregonensis | reverse complement strand
GTACAAAATAACATTTATTAAACTTCTCTACTTATGTCTAAATTTCATGTTCAACATGTCCGCCTCTATTCTGTACACATCTTCGCATTCTTTTACGAAGTCCACTTTTACTACACCAGTAGTTAAAGTCCTTCTTATTTCATCCGCCACATTAATTATTTTGTCTTTTAATTCTTCAACTGACAATATTGGGTTGGGCTCACTGTATACAAGACTCTTCATATGCCCCCATACATAAAAATCCATGGGGTTAGGTCCGGACTTCTGACTGGCCAGGGTAAAGGCCCACCTCGTCCAATCCATTTATTGGGATAATTTGTGTCCAGCCACTCCCTGACACTTCTCCTGAAATGTGCAGGGCAGCCATCATGCTGAAACCACATGTCTCTAACCAGATTAAGTGGCAAATCATCTAGTAAATCGTTAAGGTCTCCTCTTAGGAAGTTTTCGTAGTCTTCACCATTTAAATTGTCGGGGAGAAAGTATGGCCCAATTAAATTATTAGAAATGATGCCCATCCACACATTCACGCTGAATCTACTTTGTGACCCCTTTACTCTCTTCTTGTTGGGGTTTTAGTCTTTTTGGGGCCCAATAATGAGCGTTGTGGTAATTGGTGATCCCATCTTTATCAAATTTTGACTCATCTGTCCACAATATTTTTTTAAGAAAAGTTGGGTCTTCTACATCCGCATTAAGCATAAACCTGCAGAAATCCAATCTTCTCACGGGATCTCCTTCTTCAATAGCTTGTACCGGCGTGTAATGGTATGGGTATAGGCCCGCTGTATGTACGGTAAACCACACTTTCCATTGCGAGACTCCCAGATCACGGGCAACAATATTAGTGGAAGTGGTTGGATCCAATCTAAATCGTTCCACTATCTCATTGTCTTGTTCTTCGTCATTATCATTTACACGTGGTCTTCCCAAGTCTGTACTTCGTCTTAAAACGGAGCCAGTTTCTCGAAGTCTTCTATAAACTCCGTCAAATACGCTAACATCCGGCACTCGACGGCCGGGATAGCGTCTTATGTATTCATTGCGAGCTTGTACGGAAACACAATTGCAGTATCCGTAGCAAATCAACATATCAGCGTATTCGTCGTTCCTGAAGGTTGTCATTTTCAACAGTTCCGTATCACAAGCACAAATCGGAGTCCAGTTTACTAGCACAGCAGTCACAAATTAGAAAAAAAAAACAGTCCAGAAACACAGCCAAGTCGAATAGAAAACAGACAGCAAAAGAATATCGCATCTACCATGCACGAATCACATAAGCAGACTAACAACCAAACACAATATTTTTTTTAGCCAAACACATTATTTTTCCTGCATAAATCGTAAGTTGTCTCGCTTACACGCACCGCCGTACCTTGAAGGACAATAGGCGGGGAATGTTACAATTGCTACCTGAGGCCTAACAAGTAAGTTTTTTCTATGAATTCAAATGAGGCCCTAGATTGTTATACCTCGTTGGATAGCTGAAAAAACGTAGATATTTTTAGGCATATCAGCAAAACAGGTGCCATAATGTTTTTTTCAATTATCCTTTAAAGAACAATAAACTTTTTATTTTTTTATTCACTTCTTTAACTTTTAATCAACTACTACGACCTATTTAGTTAACTTATGTACAATATTGGATATTGGGGCAATAAAGCATATTATTTTACTTGTCAAAAATAAATAATAATAATAATAATTTAAAATATCCTATGTAATAGGTAAAAAATCAGCATTTTTCATTAAAAAAATAAAACTCGAATATCTGAAAACTGTTAGGTTTGGGATAGGGTGTTACATGGTGAAATCTGTCAGAAATAATAGATACTATACGCCCTTAATGGATCTAGGTCGACTTTAGCTGTAACCCTGATATATATATATATATATATATATATATATATATATATATATATATATATATATATATATATATATATATATTATTTACACTTGGGGCAATAAAGCTTAACAATTTAATTTTTATTAGAACTTTTAAGACAGTACAATGCAATGAAAACAAACAAACAAAAACAAATTCTATGAAATTTTTATTGGTTTTTGGCGCCAAATTTGAAAAAAAAAACTGAAATTTTCGCATTCGCGAATGTTCAAAAAATTACATTCGTTACATCACTAGTACATTGTACTTACACAAGTCAGTTAAAATAAGTATTAATACTACTATAATTTCATAGTTAAAATTAAGTATATATATGACTACTACACATTGTAAATTAGACGTTTACAGGACTACTGTATATCAAAACAGTAATTAAATATTTAGTTGTGTTGTGGTAAGTTGTGGTTAGCGTTGTATTCCTCAACACTATAGAAGGCATGTTGTATCAAAGTCTGTTTGGTCATAAATTTAAATCTTTTAAAAACCAAGTTTCTTATTTTCAGATTGGGTTTATTATGTAGTTTAAAATTAAGTGAATTGTTTATTGATTTTTATCTTTTGTAAGCTCATATGATCAGCATTTCTCGTGTTATAGTTAGGTACATCTGAATTCTGCCCAAGTATATGCATTTTTTGTGAATCTCAAGTAGAAATTACGCACTGATTTATTTATAGTTAACTTCAGATATTAAAACTAATTCAGCCTTCTTAGCAAACGTTATCTGTCATGAAGGAGGCATTGAAATCAAATTAACTTAATAAGCGAAGAACAATTATTCAAGAAAGAAAAATTATTGTCACTAAGCTGACATAATGTTTACTTTTAACCCTCCTTTTTTCATGGATATCCGTGATAATTTCATTAGGTTTTTAAATGATATCTATTAATTTGTACAGTTTATTAATAAACATTTAAAATAAAAATTTGGCACTTTGAATGAGCGTTTTTTAATATGCATATTATCATTACTAATGTTTTACCTTATTAAAAAAAAAATTGTAATATTTTAAAATTTTTAGTTTTATATTGTTGCAACAAACATGAAGTTTGTGATTCCCTAAAAAATTAAAAATCTATGTTAATATTACAAATATGCTTGAATTTAAACAAAGTTATGCGAAGTTAATTTGATTTTGAATAATTTATAAAAATGTTTAAAGTGAATATTAAAATAAAAATTAAGAGACATTTTAAATGTTTAAAAAACAAAACAAAAAAATCTTATGAGGCCATGTTTTGGTATTTAGGCATAACTTCTAATTTTGAACAACTTTTCTTTATAACAATTTGCTAAATTTTTTGAATTAAAGGTACTTTACTCTTGTACAATTTTTATATTTTTTTACCTACCCTGCATGCTGTTTGACTTGCAACCATTCTAAGTGCACCTAATATGATTATGGAATATGCACCAACTTTCGGTAATATTAGTATTTTGATTGTGCAATTAATAAAAAAAACCCGCTATCTTGCACACTTTAATGACCAAACTGTATATTATTTAAATGGATATATTACAACGTTTGCAATAATACTACCATAGCATTTCAAATTTACTCGAGAGATACATACAATTAACGACTATATTTTAAAAAATTTAAAAGTGAACTGTCATATGCACATTATTTAAATGAATAACCTTGTTTTTTCGCTATTATTATACTTTATGGAAATTAGCTTGATAGTCATATTTTATTATAACTAGGAATAATGTTTAATAATGATAAAAGGATACATATCACAACAGCTCTCAAACATTTCATTCTGAGTCGCAACATTATAAGTTGCATTATAATCACAGATAAAGTAGTCATCTTCTAATGCAGTTGTCAGCAATTTCAAATAATTCTCTACTATTGATTCTTGTTTGGCACTGTTACCTCTACAATGGAAAAAAATATTTACTTTATAATTTAAAAAAGTTTTTTAAATATTTTTAAATAACTTACACATATTTTAGGGCTTCATCCAAACAGAAGGAGATAAAAGAATGATACAACTCAATAAATTCAGAACGTCCTAAGTTAATTTCTTTTATGACTCTTTTAAAGAGATCTTTTTGAGTTTGTGCTTCTTCTCTCTCATCCAACAGCTCATAAAGTTGTTTATAAACACTAACATAAATAAAAGGTAATCTGAAAAATAAAATGAATGTAAGTATGGCCATTTAATTTTGATTATGCAGGGTGGCCACCAAATTAAAAAATCAAAATTATCTGATTTTTACCAGGTTTGTAAAAATCTAAAAATTATAATGGAATAAACCAGTGTGAAATATATGATTTTTTAAAAATTTAAAGTGGTACAATTTGCATATATTATTCCCTACTTTGAAAATGTAATTAAAACTTTAGAATAAGAGGATCTGTAAGCCATATCAGTTAATTTAAATTTTTGGTTTCTGGAAACAAGATTGAAATAAATATCTTTTAACAATAACTATTCATTTATTACCACCAAATACAATTTACCAAACATTTACATTCAGGTTTTTGTTTGTTGTCCTTAAAGAAAAGATTTTTTTAAAAAGATTTCTCAGAACATCTGAAGCATAAGAAGACACAAAAACATTTTAAAAGAAGTTATAAATAGCTTGTAAGAACCGTACAAAATGGAATATTATTTTGTTAAATATCTGCAGCATTCAATTAGTTGTGGGTTGTATGCAATCCACAACTTCCTTATTCCTATATATCTGGTCCCTTATATAACTCTTTTTTAGGTCACTTAATAATCTAAAATTAACGTTTGAACTATCCCTGGATCGTTGCAGTAAATTTTTCAAGTCAAATTAGACAAAAGCTGTTTCAATGCAGTGAAGGCATGCTGTGCAGGGTGGCGTATTTTGATTGTATTTACAGGGGGGAAAACCGTAAGAGATAAAGCAATTCTGTTTGTACATTCTTGAGACGGATTTTTAAGAAAAATTTAAATTTAACTTTAATAACCAATATACAGGACCCTCCTAGAGGCGACAAAAAATTTACAACCGTATCTCCAAAATGAATGGAGTTAGCCTAAAAATTTCAACACATTTAAATTTATAATAATAATAATAATATCCTTTATTTCCAACAAAATCATTTACAATGACAAAGAAACGTCAAACAATATATTTAAAATACATACAATTACCTAACATATTAAAATCATAAAAAGTATAAATACAATTAATTAAAACCAATTAAATCTGTGTGCACAATAACAATCAAGATGAAACACTCTTACATGTACATAAAAAACAATTTAATTAATAATCAAAGCTGAAAGAGTAGAAACATTTACTCTGCAAAAACTGCATCACAGCCTTTCGAAATTTATCCTTGTTCTCTATTTCACTCAAGTTAGATGGCAAAGATTTATAAGCCTTCACTGAACGATAATAAGGTCCCCTCTCAAAAAATGTTGAGTTGTGAGAAGGAATACTAAGACCACCCCTGCCTCTAGTAACAATTGCCATGGAGTTGGAGAAAAAATCAGAGTTTACACTGAATAAATGCGGATTTTTTTTAACAAACATTACTAAGGCTAAGAAATAAAGACTAGGAACAGTTAAAAAACCTAGACTATTAAAATGCGGTTTACAAGAGGATCGAGGATGAATTTTAAGTATGCATCTGATAATGCGCTTTTGAGTTTTAAAGATATTGATCGCATGTGTGGAAGATCCCCAAAACAGAATCCCATAACTTATAAGGGACTGAACACAAGCAAAATAGAAACTACGAATACTGTCTACAAAAAGTGAATCTCTCAATCTTCGTATCAATGCACACATACTGTTCAATTTAGATTGCAGGGAGTGTATATGGTCTTTCCAACTTAAGTTGGAATCAATTATAACTCCTAGAAATTTAATGTTGTTGACTACTGGGATGGATTTACCATTCATCTTAGCATAAAGGGAATGACTTCGTGTTAACGACTTTTCAAATGTTATTAGTCCAGTCTTATCTGCGTTTAATCTTAAATAATTTTGTTGGCACCAATTCCTCATCTGCTCTGCTGCACCCGAACACGCCCCAGATAGGGTCCCCAAGCACCTGCTCGCCAATACAACCGATGTATCATCAGCATACTGACACACATGACCCGAGGTAAACACCCCAGAAAGACTGTTCACATAAAGCAGGAACAAAATTGGGCCCAGTATTGAGCCTTGAGGAACACCCTGCTTTACCTCCGTAGTCCCAGAGAACCACTGCTTCCCATTACTTGTAACACATACTGATTGCTTTCTTTCTGCAAGATATGATTTTATTAATAAAGCACTTGCACCCCTCAGCCCATAACCTTCCAGTTTATCCATCATTAGTTGATGGTCAATAGTGTCGAATGCTCTTGAAAGATCAAAATACAGACCTGCTACCTTGTCATTATTATCCACTTTCTCATTAAGTAACAAATAGTTTTAAAAATTGCTAGTTGTGTAGAGCTTTTTGGTACAAATCCATGATGGGTATATTTTAAAATGTTATGAAGGTGTAAAAAGTCCATGATTCTAGAATAAATGGCTCTCTCAAACACCTTAGAACCTGATGGCAACACTGACACTTGCCTGTAGTTTTTTCCCAGCTGCCGCTCACCTTTTTTAAAAGTCGGAACTACTTTTGCTTTCTTAAGCTCCATAGGAAAAACTCCCGAACAAAACGACTCATTAATTATGTGAGCGAATGGTTCAGACACCCATTCACCTGCATATTTGAGAATTCAAACTGGAATCTCGTCAAGTCCAGCAGAGAACTTATTTGGTAGGCTCATAATAATTCTGAAAGCCTCTGGTACATCAACAGGTCCAAGAAACAAAGTTGGAAAATTACCTGAGGGTTCTGATGATGTGTTATTACGAACTGTCATGGGTAAATTAAATTGTTCACTAAATAGTTCTGCAATGATTTGGGGGTCCTCTATAATCTCATCAGTCTCTAACCGTAGCGAAATATTAGCATATGATTTAATTTTGTTAAACTCAGAATTAAAGATATTCCATGCTGTTTTGACTTTATTATTGGAATTTGAAATTTTATTATCATTGATACCCTTTTTGTAGTTTGATATAAATTGCCTATATTGCTTTCTCTCAGTTTTATACTGATTATAAATGTTTTGGCTGTTTGTTTCTTTATACCAAACATACAGGTCTTTAATATAGGAGGAATACATTTTAATTTCCGTGTTTACCCAATTTTGGCAGTGATTTTTAATACGGGAGGAGGAAATAGGGAATGATATGTCAAAATAGTAGAAGAATATGTTGAAAAAAGTATTATATTTCTCATTGACCCCTACAGCTTCCCAAACAGGAACCCAGGTTTCAGTTCTAAGATAATTAAGAAAATGTGTTATGTTTTGTTGGGTAAAAAATCGTTTGTTTATGTACTGTGGTTTAGTTTCCTGTTTAGGGGTTTTAAAATGTAATATTTGACCATAGTGATCAGAAATATTAGTAATTAGTATGTCACAGCTAAGGAAATCTATGTCTAGGATGTTGCTAAAAATATTATCAATTTGAGAACTAGAGGCAGCAGTGACCCTAGTCATTCCTTCAACATGAGGACTTAGCCCATAACTAGAAAATAGTTACAACAGAGAAAAGGTAACATCTGTTTCAATAGCAAATTTCAGGTTAAAATCGCCGCCTACTATTAAATATTTATTTGCATTGTAAACTTCATCCAACAGCTCTGAAATTTTTGTAAAAAATAAGTCAATATCCCCTGATGGAGATCTATAGATAGCCACAAATATGTAGCAATTCTTATCAAGTTTCAGCTCTGACAGACAAAATTCACAATGTTTTTCAATTGGTAATGTATTAGTCAAAACACTTAAGATGTTAAGTTTGTTTTTGGAATAAATGGCTGTACCTCCACCTCTATGCTCCGTTCTTGCAAAGTAGCCAGTTAGCTTGTATTGACCAAAGTGTAGGTCTCTAATGTCATCTCCCTGTAACCAATGTTCAGACGTGTAGAACACATCTGGCTTGGCTGTATCAAGAAGTACCTCCAGTTCAAGATACTTATTGTTCATGCTCTGTGTATTAAGATGAAGTAGTGAGAGCTGCCCCGAATGAATGTCAATATCCATCTCACATGTAGTTCCATGGAATCTCTTAGAAGTATGTGTTTCGTTTTCCCCATTAATGTGTAGAGATGTTTGATGTTTATTGAGTGAAGACTCCAGTTCGACATCGTTTTTAGTAGTTACCGCCGATCGAAAAAATTCTAGTTGGCCTATCTTATTCGGTAGGCTTTGGACATTTAGATGAGAAATAACAAAAGTAGAGCTCAGTTCAAAATCTTTCTCTTTGTTGTCTACGTTGCCATACTTGGTGCTTTGCTCGGCCTCTCTGTCCTCCTGTGTTGCCTGGTTCTGAAGCGCGAAAAAACCTAAACTTTTTAACTATAATACCTTCTGGCCAGTTACCTGAATCCAACAGCTTGTCCTGAAGGGATGGATTAGCATCGATCTTGAAACTGCAGTACTCTTCAGAATGAACTTTCAGTTGCTCCACTTTAAAGTTGTTTTAAAAATCTGTCCCGAGAATGTTTAAACAGAATTGCTCTATCTATTATGGTTTACCCAATATCCCGTAAATACAACCAAAATGCGCCACCCTGTACACACAGTGATGTCAAATACCTTGTCAACTTTTTGTTCAATTTTATTCAAATATGGAAATCCATTTTTATTTTTTCTAAGCTATTCTATTTAAAGAATCATTAAAAGTAAATCACTTTAAATTATTAGAGTTAAAATTTCAGGTTTTTCCCTAATATTTCCCTGATTTTTTTTCAGTTAAACCCAATTTCCCTGATATATACAGGTTTTTAAGGTTTTTTCCAGAAAATGACCACCCTGTCATGGGATGATTTTGTATAGTATATATTTTAACGTTCCATATAACTTTTCGCCTTTAGAGCAGAGATGAGTAGGGAGATTGCCAATGGCAATGGAGCGAAGTGTATCAGCGAATGCTGTCACGAGCTAGCGCCCTCGCACTGGTCGAGCGCCGAACTAGACGCACTTTCTCCCCTCTCCGACTGCTAAAGTGCGTCTACATGGACGAGAACGGGAGACGCACCGACGTTCTCGGGCGATCAGTGGACGATTTTCATGTTAATAAAAAATTATTTATTAACAATTTACATTTTACGATTGCATACAAATTGTATTTAATTAAAATAATAGATAAAATTTTTTTAAAAAAGTTGTCCAGAGTGTGAAAACTTTCTCGTCCATGTAGACGCCCTTTAGCAGGCGAAGAGGGGAGAAAGTGCTCTGGTTTGGGAGTCAACCATGCCAGGGCGCTCTTTTTTCCGTCTCGTTTTTAACACGGCATCGGCAATCTCCCTACTCATCTCTGTTTAGAGAGTAGAAGCCATTTAATATTGTTTTAACAAACCATTATTTTTTCCTGATTGTGTACAAATTCCATAATAAAATATTTGTTTTTTGATAATAAAAAAAAACATTATAACTACAAATTTTAACTACTGTTTAAAAGTTTTGGCATTAAACAAATGACAAAAACAATTAATTTTGCTATTTACCTGTGAGGAAAATTTTTGTTCAGTGCAATTTCCACAGCAGGTTTATAAAAATGGAACAAAATATTTGATGACATGACAGTAGTCAAAAGGTATGTTACTACAGAGTAAATCCAAGTCAAACTAAAAACGAGCGGTCGTTTTTCTATCGAAATAGGAACAATTACTGCAGATTCATCGAACCCACAGAGGTGACCTCCAATCATTTCTAAAATCTAAAAAATAAAACAAAATGGTTGGAAAATTATAATGTTGCACAATTGTTATGCATGTTGGGTGAACTAGAACCACTATACTTCAGTCAAGAGGTGTCTCCCCCTAAGCGCCTTACTATTACTATTAAATTTTAAATAACATTACCCCTTTTGTGATACCACAAAGGTCTGTTTGTTATTCAGAAATAGTGTACACATTTTCACACTTTTTTTTATGTAAGTGCTCTTATTCACGGTGTATTTTAGGAGTAGGTGGGTACAAAAAGTGTAACATAGTGTAAAATATTTCTGATAACAAACAGAGCTCAAATCAAAGGCCTTATTGAGTAGGAGATAAAAAAAACATAATTTCAGGAAAAACTATTTTCTAAAGGGCAATTTTATTGGATTGGATGTTCAAAATTTATTCCATTTTGGGGTAAGGGGTTTTTTACTCTTTTCCAGATTCCACATATCCAAGTTTTGATGTTCTTTGGGAACATTTTGACAACTTTTTTATGACACACCCTGTATAATCGAAAGGTAATTATACCTTATATGGTTTTCTGCTATTTTAATGTTTTTCTAAAAAATATTTATACCCACTGATTTTTGACACTCTTTTTAAGTAAAATGGCGGTGGCGCTGATACGAAATATTGAATTTTTAATTAATTGTAAGTAAACAAACTTGCCAGGTAGGGGAGAGAATAGGGGTGCTGGGAGGGCTAAAACAGGTGAAACAGGTTATTGTACTTTAATATCGCATAAAATTAGGTAAACATAGGTTTTTTGAATATTTTTGATAAAAAATAGAAAAAAATTGGTAAAAAAACAACATTTTAAATTCCTAACCTAAAAGTGGGCCGGAAGGATTCAAAAATGTATGAAAAGAAATCTGCAACATCACAAACATGTCATATAAATTAAGCAATTTTGATTTACTTATAAGTCCTAGGTAGTTTAGGTAGTTTTTCCCTAATTGGACAATCCAGTGTATGTTTGTCTTTCTTCTGTACTGAATTAAAGGATAACATTAAATTTCACTAGTTAAAAGTAACAAATAAAAACGCTATAAAACTGATTAGTTTTTCGAACTAGTTTATCTCTGTCCCACTTGTTTTATTAAATAAGGACAGATAGACTTAAAATAGATAAATTTCTAGTGTTATGAATTTTCTATGTTAAAAGTAGACAACTATCAAAAAAATAAAATATTTGTCATTTTAAACACAAATACCAAATGATTTATAAATGGGCTATTATTAATTAAAATAAATAAAGGATAACATGTAACTCAAAAAATTATTATTTTTAAAAAACCTTGTGAAAGCCAAATACAACATAATTACCTACGAACTTAAGGACTAGAATTAACGCAACGCCAGTTTGTAGGGAGGGTGTTTGGTATATGATATATTTGTTTTTGTTTTGGAAAAATGTAAACAAATTGCCAGATCTCCAAAATCAAAATCAGAAAATTATCTTGAAAATGTAATAAAAGTATTCAAAAATATTGGTTTTTGTTTAATATAGGCAACATCGATTTAAATATAAACATTTATTGATATGACACTTCCAAATCCGATTACACCGACAACAAGGTTGATTTGGACAGCTGCTGTATTTGTTTGATAAAAAAATTATATTAAATCAAGGTATTGTACGACACTCTAATGTCATTTTATCTCTTTCTATTAGGTTGTATTATTAATAACACGTTTTGTCAACTGACTCGATCAACAGAAATCGAATTGACCATCTAAACCGAATGACATATATGTCTGTCACTTCAGATAATAAACAAAAATCGTTTTCTGGCTTATAAATAATTTTTAACAATAAAGAATCATCGATTTATAAAAATGTAATTTATAGTGCAATGCCATAAACATTGAAAAAGTTATTATTTCAGAGAGATGTTATTCAGTAGTGTTTAATCAACGTTGCCGGTACAGTGTGTTTACAAGAACTCTCCCGCCTTGTCCCTTTGAATATATTATTGCCAAACAAGGTTTCTTAACTTTATTTCTATTCAAGAATTCTTTGATAAATACAAATGCGATTGGAATAAATGTCATTGAGGACAAAATGGTGCAATAAAATTTTTTGATATATGCAGTCCAAATGGTTGTAGCTGGATGACAGCTGCCAAATTTTTACATTTGTGACATTTTGTTGATTGTCAATTTTTTTCCCTATATTGCAATGTAGTTTGTTTTTTGAATTTTAAACAAACTTTTACCATTTTCTCCTGTTGTTTATACAAAACCAACAAATTATTAAAAATGCAGACAAATTTTAAAAGAAGTGTTTTAGAATGTTAGAACATAATTTAAAATAGAATATACTTTTGTTCATAACAAAATGAATGCATTTTAAACAGCTGATCTAATACAAAGAAAGAAACTACTTACAATTATATTTTGGTCAATCAAAGTTTCCATTTCTTTAATAACAAATTCCACTTGTGAGCTATCATTGAAGTATAGATTTGTTACTTTATTTACAAATGAAAAATTACTATCTTTGTACAAAAATGCTAACGTTATCACAATGGGAAGATTTAGAAGCTTTTTATCTATTAGTTTAGATAATCCAAAAGGCTCTGGCATATACTCAATCTAAAAAGGATGACAATTAAATAGTGTTTTATATTAGGTCAGACCTCTATAAAATATACCACTACATTTAACAAAAATAAATAGGATCTTAAATATATTGTTGGGGAAAAATTTTATTAATTGCATGCCTATGCAAAAGAAAAATTATGGGGACACATTGGTTCAGGGAGTATTCATATGCGCAATATAAAAACGGTTGTTTGCGGTAACACAATTCTGAATTTTTAGTAACAGTTCAGCTTTCGCGGATAACATCGGATTGATTCGTTACTGATTCAGAATCGGTTCTTGTAGTCCCCGAATTTTTGATGGGATTAAAAGTTCGGATCTGCTGTTAATGCGCAATATCAACATTATCATTATCTGTTTGCTGTTTGTTGTGTTTGAGGTGAACCTTAAGAATTTTGCCCGTCTTAATTTAGCTTAATACCTACTTAATTTAATTGGAAGTATAAATCAATCCAAACAAACCTGTTACATGAAGTTTTTAATTTTCCTTGATTCTTATAGTTTAGTTTATCTTGATTGTGACGTATAAAGCAGTAATATAGTTGTTTTTTTAACAATTATTTATTTATCTGCTAAATTATTTTTAGATAGATATTTTCTTTCACCGATCATGTCTGACTACTTGTCCTCTAGCAATAAGGATATGGAAGAGTTATTAGAACTTACTGAACAAACTTGGTAAAGTCAGGTTAAGTTAAACAGTCAGCTGTTGGAGAAATTAGATTGAAATCCGCGCCGTTTGTGGTAAATGAAAATCCGGATATAATAGACATGTGCCTTATATAATTAGACATGTGCCTAAAGACAATCCTGAACGGTTCATTCTAGTTCAGAAAGCTATTATTCACTTGGTTATTCCTTACCTCACTTTGTCGAAAAGTTAATAATTTTTCATAAACTAATAAAAACTTATTAAATACTGTTCTATAAACATCTAAATATTCATTTTCCAAATATTTCACTTGGTATGGTAATATTGGATTTAACAAGAAACTTCGTAATGCAATAGCTGCTGAGGGCTCAAAAAGTATAACACACCAAAACTGGTGATAATTACAATTTAGCAAATAGTCCAAGCCATCCAAATATGAGATGTTTTTCACTAAAAAATTAATATTTTCATCTTTTTCTTCAGTAAAAGAATATGGTTCATATTTTGAAAGTGTTTCTTTGGGTAACCATCGCATATCTAATGCAGGTATTACTTCTGTTTTTTTCTCAAAATAAGTCTTTTCTATATCCTTTGAAGAGGTTGATAAAAAGTCCTAAAATATTGCACAATATGTTGTATTTTATCACAATAAAATATTATAGAACTTACGAAGTCTTTTGGCAGGTCCTTCCTCAGCTCTCTCCATGATCTTTCAAGATGTATCTGATTAATTGGAAGTTTATTTGGATTCTAAAATACAAATATTGATAGATTTAAGTTAAAAATGTAAAATTTTACTACCTTGAACACGTCTATATACTGATAATTTTGATTACTGTATTCGTCATTGATTTTTATTTTGGAGAAACGATTTTCAATGCTCATAATGATACTAAGTAATATCAAATATATTTTATTATAATTTTTCGGGAACCTATATTTAAATAACCATAACTTTACAGGTATTTTCCCCGACTCGGCTAAAAATGTACTAGGGATTTAGTTTTTACAAAAAACCAGCACTGTTTATGGTATTGTTGCCAATAGTAAAAAAAAAGATCACATTAAGAAGGCTGAGTTCGCTTTGGCGCTCGGTAGAGCCGGCCAGCCGCGTATCCAGTACGTGACGTGATCAACAAAGCACAAGAAGTCTTCGAGCATATACTAACCTGGAGGGATAAAGCAAAACGCTGAAAACGTGGTCGCTTTAAAAAGAAAAAATATCAGTCATCGCCGTTGCTATCTCTCTCACACAGCGTACCTGATTCGCCGATTATTTGAATCGGCCCCTTTTTATCTAACCTCAAAACTGCATAATACTTGCTTACTCTTTCTAATGCGACCACGTTTTCAGCGCTTTGCTTTATACCTCCAGGTTAGTATATGCTCGAAGATAACAACTACTGATAAGTATGGAAACTTCATTTGTTCAGTAACATTTTTCTGTTGCCTACTTTTTTTTTTATTTTGACTATTTCGTGATTGTATCACTGGAGCGCCGTACGAACTACACTTGCACAAACTCCGGCTGCAATTTTTTTAGGGGCATACGTGGAGACTGAAGACAAGGAGGACCATTCCTTATGGCTGTTTGACTCAAAAAAGGCTCCAGAATAGCATTACCATGAACCAATAAACTTAACCGCAATATATAGAGTGAAGCTTAAAAACAATCATCTGGAACACCAACGCCATCTTAATTTACTGCGTGTTTACTGCAATTTGAGAGCCATTTTCGTAATACAGAGATCATCCTCCTAATCTTTTACTCTCCATACGAGCGCCTAAACCAAGGGTGATAAACCTAACAAGGAGTGCTCGATCCCATTTAAGCCCATATAAACCAATTTAAATGTCAATTCGGTATTTGTGACGTATCTGTTTGCCTGTTTGTTTTGTTTACAAGTAATATAAAGTCTTAATTTTTAAAAAATATTATACATTACAGTTCTAATAGTAAGTACATATCCAAAATAGTTTTTAAAAGTTGAATATTTAACAAAAATTAATAAAATAAATCTGCCTTCTGGGCAAAATGGGCAAACAAGTGACGTCCAAACATAACCTATATCTGCGGACAAATAGTAAAAATCGAGCACTCCTTGTTAAGTTTACTACCCTTGGTCTAAACAACCTTCCCCTCATGGATTCTAAAGACCAGGATCACCATCTTTAGGTGACAACAGAGAAATAGAGAAGAGGAGAAAGCGCTTCAATCTGCGCGAAAAGTCTAATATAGGGCGCCGCCATGGTTGCTTTCGCTTGTCATTTGTCATCATTTGTGCTTGTCATGTCATAATCTGTTTGTAAACAAAAATTTAATTAAAATGGTTTTGGATGAATAATATTACGTTTTATGAATGAAATTAAAATTTTAAAATGAAAACAATTACCATTATTAAACAGTATACTATGCAGGTGAATAATTTGTATGAATTCAAAAATATTTATGGGTTAGAAGATTTTTTTCTTGGTAAAAAGCTCAGAATATTGAAATTCTACATAATGTGTTTTTGAATTTTTTAGTGAGGATAAAGAAAGCAGAATACGTTACAAATATGCATATAATATATATTACATTTTTTTAATGAAAAGGGCAAGAAGATCCAGGTGACTTGGCAGAAATGATAAATGGAAATGCTAAAATCGAATAATTTTACCCAATAACTGCCGTGCTGTCTTTAGAACTCTAAAGTAAACATATCTTTTTAATGGATTCTTTAAAAGTCAAATAAAGGCCTCTGTTATTCAACATTTGTGTACAGTATTTCACACTTTTTTATGTAAGTGCTCTTATCGAAGGTGTATTTCATAATTTGGTGTGTACAAAAAGTGTTAACTAATTCTGAATAACAACCAGACCTAAAGTAACAATAAGAGAATGTAGCAAAAAATGCATACAATATAAAAGGCATCCTAAAGAATTTCCCAGTGAGAACATGTAATATGGACAAATAGCATTTTATTAAATAAAATAAATAATCAGTAAAGAAGTGTTTTATTTATACACTGTATTTTATGTCAAATGTTTTTTTTGCATTTAAAAGTAAATTTACTTTACGAAATGACACTCAATAATACATGTAGTTGGCCCAATTGAACACTTTTATTTTATAAAAGGGTTGTTTAACAATATCTATAATCATATATCATCTTAAGCAGGTGATCATAAGTGTGAGTTTTTTTCTTACTAAAAAACATTATAGTTGAAAGGTCTTATATATTAAAAAAAAATACATGCTATATGTTAATTTTTATATGCACTGTGATGATACTAACCTCTTAACTTATGCCATTCGTTTTGTTTACCTATACCATTTTAAACAATGCTCAGGTCAGCTGCCATTCACATATCTTTTTCTTATGATACTCTTTTTTTCAATACTCTTTTTTGACAATTAATATTGTAAAATTGCAAACATAAATTTCTGTTTCATGTTAAACTACTCTTATTGTATTTTATAATTTAAGATAATTTTTATCGATGTTTAAATATTGTAGATCACACACACATTCTAATTGAACAAATTATTTCATAATTAGTTTATATTTAGGCGGCTGCAGAGACAAGTGGAATGATTAATATGTGGCAATTGCCAATACTAAGATACCATAATAATAGAGTTATATAGACACAATCATGGGCAAGTTCACACTCTCCCTCTGAGAAATAGAAAAGTGACATTCTTACACTTAATCCGGTAGGTTAGTTTGCTTAAACTAATGGGTTAACAATAAGACAAGATATTTTTATTAATAGGTTTTATTGGCCATTAAATGGAATCAACTTGGTTAACTTATTTTTTATTCTTTCCCCTTGAATAGTTTTGGTATGGTGTTTCGCCATGGAATTGGTGATAATTGGTGGAAATGCCATCCAAAAAAAAGCAAAGGTATAACATTTTGTCCTAAAATATTTCCTTGTCCTATATGTTAATTATCCAGGAACCGTTTTAAACAAATGTATCTGCTAGCCAATTGTTCATTTGAAGTATACTCAACCATTTTTTAACCAAAACTTCCTCCTTTGAAAATCTAAAATTAAAATATTACATGTAAATTTTGTTGCGCCTGCAAGTATGCAAAAATCAAGAGACCTAAACTATTATAATGTATGTTATCTTATAAAATTACAATTAAACTATTTTAGCTTTAATTTTTCTTGGTTTTTATTTACCCAATAAAATATTTTCACTATATAAAATGGGGTACTTACAAACGAAAATATCTTCTGCTGTACTATATCTTCTGGAACACCCTCTCACGCAACAATACATAGTTTATTAAACTAAATTAAAGCATTATAAATCTAATCCAAAAAGTAAACAAAACATTTACGAAAAAGTCAAAGAATATAAACCTCATTTGAGGTTTATATTCTTTGAAAAAGTCTTGTTTATACGACAACCCTTTTTATTCCATGAGAACAACAAAGAAAACAAAACAAATGTCAATTTTGATTTGACAAGTAGAAGCAACCATGGCGGCTCACATGCCGTCCTCGTAAAATTGGATGCGCAGTGGTCGAAGCGCTTTCTCCCCCCTTCTATTTCTCTGGGTGACAAGAATGGCCCCCAAATTGCAATAAATTAAGATGGCGCTGGTGTTCCCAAGAACTCTTTTAAACTAATAACCTCGTTGTTTTAAACTTCACTGTATTGCGATCCATAGATAAAACCACTTGGCGATTTAATTTCGTACGACGTTGCGCATGACGTCACTCGATGACAACAATTCTGCTTGTCGGTTGGGAAAGCAGTGTTTTAAAGCCTTTTTTAACGTTTATTGTATTTTGGCATTACTTATGACGTTTAAAAAATAAATAAATCATGCGCTAATCCATCTAACATCTAAACAGAAATCGGAATGCCATATTAAAACTCGCCGTTTCTGGGGAAATTGTCATCGAGTGACTCAGGCGTGCGAGAGAGATAGGCTTATCTCATGCGCGTGGGTTTATCTTCTCGAGTAATAATAGGTTTGTTCCAACACATCAAAAAACCGTCACCGAACGATCACGCTCATGCGCAGTGATTAAATTGGGACGCATTTTAATCACTGCGCATGAGCGTGATCGTTCGGTGACGGTTTTTGAACGGTTTCTGGCGCTGTTGGAACAAACCTAATAGTATCATGATTGCGATCAACAGTCAACAGTGTCAACAGCCAACAGTTTCTGTTTGACCTCCGACTAGTGAGGTGCGGTCGATAAAATACTACGGTAAATTTTAAAAAGTATACCTAATTAATTTATAAGATTTTAAGAATTGTTTAATAATTTTTGTATTATGACGGATATTTAAAACTAATTCTTTTCTAAAGTGAAACTTTTTTAAAAAATAATTGATTTGGGCTAACCTAAAGTCTATCTCTTTTTGTTTTTTGTTCCCACGAAATAGATGTGAATATAAAATAATAATTTTAGTGGATTATTTGCCTATTGTGGTTAATTGTGGTCAGTTGTAGTAACTTGTCTAGATAAAAAGGTATATAAATATTTTTAATAAGACGAAAAATAAAGAATAATTTGATTTTAACCAAAAATTTATGTACAAAAGGGGAAAAATAATGTTTTATTCATGTAATTTTTGCAATTTTTTTTTGTTTTAAACAATTTGTTTTATTTTCTTAATAAATATAATCGGAAAAGCAAAAATTAGATTCTTTTTAATAAAATGATAAGTATTTTAACCAATTTTTTTAGATAAAAAGATTAATTTAGTATCCTTTATTCATTTATTAGGTTTTTAGAATTGATTTCTAACTAACCATCATTAAAAAAGTAAACAATTTTAGGGCTACGTTGAACTTTAGCTCCTTTGCTAAATAGCAATATTTTAATATAATTTTTGTTTTCACATATTTGTTACACCATAATAAAACACATAGGGTCTGAAAAAACGAAATTTTCACTCACATTATCACAAAATAAAATAATTTCTTTATTTCCCGTATAAAATATGCTGAGTAATATGGCGGACTAACATGAAAAAGAGTGAGAAAGAATACCTACAAAAAGAGATGATACGATGTCATTTTGTTTAGGATTTCCTCCTTAAAAAAGCAATGTTGCCAGATGTTTTCTAATAATTTGTTATTATTGAAGGTTGTTTTTTTCCCATTTACCAGAAATGAAGTTTTTTTTATAGAAACAACAAATCAGAACTAACCAACAACAACTTTCAAACTATTACCTAGTTTTGGTTAGTTTTGGTTAGTTGTCGTTAGGTTTTCCTCATTAAATTGTAAAATTTCTTTATCATAAATGCGCCGTCGAAAAATTTGTTTTTGACCCGACAACGTCGCAAATTCTGGCCTTTTACTTAACCTAAAAACATAGTATTTTTCGACTTTTAATTTCATTTTCTTTGCAAAAATGCATTTTTTTGGATTTTTCTTTTGGAAATCTACTAAACAAAATGTGTTCTTTTTATCTGTAATATTTATTTTTTCAAATCGAATGGAGCTAAACTACACCGGACCCCAATTTTAGAAAAATATTTTGATTTTGGATAACTTAAACTCTATTTATTATTATTTTTTGTTCTCATAAGTTTGTCACTGTTTCGAAAGAGATAGAGAAAAGGAATGTCAAAAAATTTGCTTACAGAATCGGGGCCTTGCTGTTAAAAAATTATAATTTTCTTAAATTGTTTGCTAATTTTTATATTGGCAAGTAATAAAAACACTAAAAATTCTAGGATAAGACTTTAATTTTTTAAATAAGTAATTTTTTTTTAATTTATTATTTTTTTCAATTTAAACAAAGCATTTTGGGTTAAGTAACTTAAAATTATTAAGCAGAGACTGACTATTGCCTTGAATATATCTTTTAACTTCTCATGCCCCATTACCATAGTTTTTTTCCAGGAAGGCGGTAGAACTAACCGTATCTGCTGTATTTCCCGTCGGGGATCAAGAAAAAACTCACCCTGCCATTCAGAGTGTGGTAAAAGTGTAGTTTCGTTATCTGGAGTAATTCCAATATCCTTTTTTTAGAATTACACGTGGTGACGTTGACCATATGGCGGTAAAGAGGACAGGCTCGTGAGGACAAAAAAGGAACTGAATGAAACCGTATTTCTGTATTTTGTTGTTGCATTTCTCGGCAACTAAATTCCTTCCTTAATTGAAATAGTCGACTACATCGGAGTTCCTAAGGAATATGTCTAGCCCCTCTCTTAACCCGATTCAACGGGAGTGTAACCAACGCGGAAGGGTTTCTTTTGCTAAGCTTTGGAGGGATAAGGGCGAATTGGCAAATGTCTTAGCAGCAAAGCCATCCGGGAGTATAGCAGCCCCCAATCTGCAAGTCGTTATTGCGTCAAGGTCATTGGTTCACTTCGCTACATAAGCGCCTCCTATTTAATGCTATGGTTGGGCCGCTTTTTAAGCAAAACAACTATAAGAGATGGTGCTCCTT
Organism: Listronotus oregonensis; assembly: GCA_019359885.1. Taxonomy (NCBI): domain Eukaryota; kingdom Metazoa; phylum Arthropoda; class Insecta; order Coleoptera; family Curculionidae; genus Listronotus; species Listronotus oregonensis. The sequence continues at coordinate 55,088 of JAHBCN010003419.1, read as the reverse complement.
TACCTTTCTAATCTGCATCAAATTTTGGCGACATACCGCGTTGAACATTGTTAGGGCAGTTAACATACCAGTTTATTTTCGCGAGAAGCGGTAACGTAGGGGAAGGTGTTCTGTCGTCAGTATCTACGTCATTACTTTGTAAGGATATTTTCGCGACTTACCGTTTTTAACTACTGGTTGATAGCAGTTCTTTCCCCCACCATTCTAACCGTGTTTAACCCGCCTATCCTCGCAAAAACGAAACGGTTTACGTATGTCAACTTACATACTAATCGTTTAATACACTTTTAAGTTTAAATTTAAATGAAAGGTCTTTGGAAAGTTAAGAAATAAGTCGAATAGATAATATATAAACCACATTTTTCATTTAATAAGATATTAGCTGTTTCCAAGTCAACTATAACAAGTACATTTTTCCTTTATGATTTAAATATAATTGCATTAATTCATACATTTGGGAATTAACTAGTAAAACGAAAAAATCTGCAATCAAATAGTTGTTAAACCATAGCAAAAAACATCACAAGAACCAAAACAATAGAAAAGCCCGAATCCTCCATTATTTTAAATTTAAATTTGACATAACCATTATTAACGCTCCTCCTGACCAGTGGCGATAGCGGTAGATACTGGGTACAAAGTAATGACGTCGATACTGATGTCAGAACACCTTCCCCTACGTTACCGCTTCTCGCGAAAATAAACCGGTATGTTAACTGTCCTAACAATGTTCAACGCGGTATGTCGTGAAAATTTGATGTGTGTTTTTCTATTGTTTTGGTTCTGTGATATATTTTTTTGCTATGGTTTAACAACTATTTGGGTTGCAGATTTTTTGGTTTATTAGTTGATTCCCAAATTGTTGAATTAATACAATTATATTACAATCATAAAGGAAAAATTTACTTATTATAGTTGACTTGGAAACAGCTAATATCTTATTAAATGAAAATTTGGTTTATATATTATCTTTTCGACTTATTTCTTAACTCTCCAAAGACCTTACATTTAAATTTAAACTTAAAAGTGTATTAAACCATTAGTAGTAAGTTGACATACGTAAACCGTTTCGTTTTTGCGAGGATAGGCGGGTTAAACGCGGTTAGAATGGTGGGGGAAAGAACTGCTATCAACCAGTAGTTAAAAACGGTAAGTCGCGAAAATATCCTTGGAAAAAATCCACAAATGTCAGATTTGATTTTGACGTCCTTTGCTAATTGTTTCTTTAATAGGGCATTTTTATGTTTTTATTGTATTTTTTCAGTTTTTAGCTTATATTATCATTGAAACTTCGCGATCACACGATGAGGACGTAAATAAAGAGGTGTGGTAACGATACTAATTTTTTAATGGAGGTTCAAGAAAATAAGGATTATGAGGTTTGTGTTTATTTACCTTTTTTATGTATCAGTTTGCTGTTTTTTTTTTAAATACAAACCTATAGTGAACTCTATAACATTAATCTTTGTGTGTTTTTATTTTCTTACATATAGTTTTAGACACGGATTCTTAAATAATTAAAGAATGCGAACACTTTAAAAATAGAATAGATATTTATAACGTGTAACATTGACCAAATTGTTGATGTTGAGTTTACAGTACTATCTAGTTATAAAGCAAATGTTTTAAAGAAACGGAAAAGATTTTGTTATCATCTGTGTTTTATCATTTATTTAATGTGTTTTTTAGACCTAAATTGGCAGTTTCTTTATAGGAATTAGGTCATACTTGCTCCTTAAAAACATGATTTTTGCAGGTAGAATCAAAACCATTTGCACCACTTGATTCAGCACTGAATGAGCTAGGCATGCTAGCAACAAGTACAAATTCAAGAAAAGAATATCTTACTGAACTTAGGACTAAGAGTTATTTAAATATGCTTACAATTAATACCAGATATGTTAGTAATGTATCCATAGGTTTTAGGGTGAGACCTAGCACAACTCATGTAAGATATAAACCTTATAAGTTGCCTCAAAAAGAAAGACACAGGTAAGAAATAATAATAATACAAAATAAAATGATTTTCTTTAGAAACCATATTAGAAAAAACCTAACAATACATTCTTATTAGAACTTTTTGCACTTCATCTATTGGCGAAGTAAAAAATTTTCTATGATGTTTCTTTTTCGCTAAACCATCACCAACTTTTTTTATATACGGCCCTCAATTGTTTATTGCAATTTTTTGGAAGCAGTTTTAATCCCAATTACAGTGATGTATAACACTTAATATTTTTCTTTTAAATAAACATATTTTCCATAAGAGACAATGAGTAGTAATGCACATCATTTCTTATAGGGGCGTTCCATATATGGTAAATAAATATTAAGTGTTATACATTTTTGTAATTAGGATAATAAGGGGTTCAAAAAATTAAATTAAAAACGCAGGTCCGTATTTAAAAAAATAAGGTTGATGATGGTTTAACGAAAACGACTGAATGACTTCACCAATACATGAAGCGCAAAAAGTTCCAATGAGAATGTATTTTTAGATTTTTTTTACTTTTGAAATAAACTAGTAAAAACATAAAAACAAAAATCGCAAATTTCAGTTTTTCCGCCATATTTCCAAAAGTAGAAAAGATAACTTAAATTTTTTAACAGTGTGTTATTGAGCTCCCCAATACGCAACTTTGCCAAATTTAAACTACCCACCTATCTCTTACCGTTTCGGAAATACCCATACTGGCGCTCCTTATCTTGGACACGCTGTATATTTGGGAAATATTTTCAAAAATATATCGGAAAACATTAAAAATATATGGAAATATGATTTCTTGCTTTTGAAAATTCAACAAAACCTAATTTTACAAACGGATTGAGTTAAATCTCTGAAAATCAGTATTTAAAACCAGGCAAAAGATATCCAGCTCAAAACCTGAGCACAAATGTATTTGGTAAGGCAATTCCGCCAATGAAACAAAATTAAAAACAAAAATAATAATCAACAATTTAAAATACAGTCGCTACTCTGAAAATGATTGACAGATCCGTAAAATTATTAATTTTTAAGCCATTTGCATTTTCTGGTCTTCCTTTTTATCCCGTAGCAAATTTATATTTTTGACATTTTAAATGGGGTTATTTATACATGAGTGGAATTGTCATCTAAAAATTAAAACGCAAAATAGGTTATTCTAAATTAAAGTTAAGGTACTCAAAATGCAAAAAGAGTAAAATATCTAAAAGATTAATTTCACGATAATGAGAAACTAGTTGGGCAACTTGATCAAAAGGCATATCTTCATCATCAGTTTCACATGAGCAGTGGAGGTAGTAATTAAAAAAATATATAAAAATCAGAAATAGCTTAAATAAATACGAGCGGCGCCCAATAAAGGCACACAACAATGGCTGATCAGTTGCCTCCCCTCTCACCCCGCATCCCGCCTACCCACTTCGCTCCTATGTCTATTTTACTTAGGGTTCTTTAGTACTTTTTTATATTATTTTATCATATGAAATTGTCTAATTTGCAAAGCCAGCTCATTTTAGATTTTGTTTTAACTTTGATAAAATCCTCATGAAGGCCCCAAAGAATGATTTCGTTGTACATTTAATTATTAGAAGTGCCCGTTTTTGCATGTTCGTATTAAAACGTTTAAAAAACATCATTTTTAGGCTTTATAACATTTAGCTGTTAATTTTTTTTTATTAAAGATATTTATATGTTACTTTATTCTATTATAGTAAAATTGTGCATTTTCAGTTTTTGCACAAATACCATTTTATGGTAATCATAAGTAATAGAAGTATTTTTTTTAATAATAATTATAGATTTTTATTAATTTTTTGCTTTTTATATTATAGCATGTACCATTTATGTAATATGTTATTGAGAATTGTACTAAAACCTTTGACGTGTGTAAGCCTGATTGGGTGTCTAACATTAATAAACTTTTTGTCTTTTGTCTTATTCACTTTACTTATGAAAAAATGTTTAATAGTGTAAAAAACAATATGTATGTGATAATTTGGCTGAACAGGCTGGGCATACTGTCTTACGGCTTCCTCCATATCACTGTATGTTTAACCGCATAGAGCATTTGTGGAACCAAGTAAAATCAAAGATCAGAGCAGAAAATCTTACACCTACTTTAAGTCCCAATGTTATAAATTTGATAAAAAATGTAATTACTAACATACCTGTTGAGAGCTGGAAAAATTCACTACAGCACATTATAAAAATTGAGGACTCTTACATTTCTATCCAAAACAACATAAATCCTATTGTAATTAATCTCAATGATGACTCTGATAGTGAAACAGAATTAGATTTAGATATTTAGGTTAAAAATGTAATTATGTATAGATAATGCAGTTATAAATTTATTAAAACTTTGCATATATTTAATTTCGTAATGTAATTTTAAGATTATTCTTACCTTAATAAACCATAAATTATAAATCTTTATATTATTAAAGTCCGTCCCTAATGTTCTGTCCTTTAATACCTACCGATCCGCAGTTTTATTGCTGTCGGCAGGTATAATAATCCATAAATGAAGGCAAGAGCTAACACGGTATACTTTGAGACAGACTATACCAATACTTTTTTTGGTATACTGTATTTCATTTTATTAGAAGTACCCATGTTTAAAGGTTATTTTTTTCCTAAAAAACTTAATATTTATTTTCACACAAAAAAGTCAATGAATTTTGTCTCAGGTATTTTTATTAAATACACCAACTAACTTCAATATGTCTCTAAGAAAAGCAGAGGTATTACTTGTCATTAAATCTGCTCACAACTATTAATAAATATTCTTCTTTTAGAACAAGGTCTGAAAACAATGATATCGAGACAGCTTCAACTGTTGCTCACAAAATTGTAGAAGACTGTATTACTGAATCAATAGCTGAAATTTCACAGCTCAAAAAAGCAAAGTCACTTGAAAGTGTGTTAGCTGAGGGAGGTGAGAATAAAGACTTGAAAAATATTCAATTTGGCAGCCATGGTGAGCTGGAGCAAGTATCAGATGGCGTACAAAAGTTGCGAGTAGTAGAATGATCATTCTAGAGCTCTTGTATACTTAAATTGTGATTGTAAAATTGTAGTATTAGGTATTTTATTTTTTGTTGTAAGTTAATAATAAAGTGACCAAGTCATAAAAAGTTTTTTTTCTGCTGTTGACCTAACATAAACATATGGAAAGTGGCAGTGGAGTCTTATTTTATATTAAAATTGCATATAAGCTAGCAAGATAAAAATATATCATAATTTGTAATTTTACTTTGTATAAACCCTACCACTATAGTGAGACTAATTTTTTTTTACCCAAAAAACTGCTTATTCAAATTTAAAAAGAAAAGTTCTGCTGTATATATTATATGTTTCATAACTTTGTTTTCATTATATATTTATTCATACTTATATTACAGAATTTACATTTTAAATGGTACCTTAAAACTAAGACTAACTAACCTAAATGTATATAACAAAGTGGGTATTACAAGAAATGACGAAACAAGTCACAATTTACTAACATTTTCTTAAATGACTAATTACTTTGGTTAAAAATATCACAGTCCAAGTAGTAACTTACAATTTTTTTATCAAATATTCTCCACAAAGGTGCCCTGTCCATAGCAGGTTCTAATTTGTTTAAAAAATATGTGGGTCTTTCTGTACCGTTTAATAAGCACCCAAATTAAATCCATGATTAACAAAATATGACAGTTGATCTGGCCATTTAAAAATTTATAAAGAAAGAAAAAGGGCCTTCCTTTCCCCACACTCCAGGCTTTTTAAGCCACATAATAGAAGCCAGGTTTCATAACTAAGATTAGTGCAAAGAATGTTATTGCCTATATAAAAGGTCTTGAAAAACTTGTTCTATGAAGCCTGGCAATTTATTCCAACATATTGCGAGAAGGATAGAGCTAAGATGGACAAAAAATATATATAACCCAACCTTGACAAAAACTTTTTTTTGTGTTTTGACCATTCACGTTTTATCATGTCAATGGCTTTTTGCCACTAATGTAAGGTTATCTATTTTGTCCATCTAAGCTCCATCTCAGAACTCTCTTATGTGGGCCACAAATAAAATGCGTTGCTAAAATGGCTAGAGGCCAGTCCATAACCTTTAAAATGTCAATGATTGATCAGATGACATAGCAGTACTCTAAAATGCTTATGGGACATATAACAGATCTTATTATAACTATTTTTTTTTTCTAATAATTTATAGTAATAAAAGAACTTAACTCCTTAAAAGTGATTATAGTTTGATATAGGTTTTATTATTTTCTTCTTTATTTGTATGCTTTATTAAATGTGTTCTGAAATTATGTTTGTATTTAAACTCCTTTTGACAGAATTTACATTGAAATTTATTATTTTCTACATGACTTGTCAGATGAGCCTTAAGGTTTTTTTTGGTTCTAAACTGTTTTATACAAATAAGGCAGCTAAATTGTTTTTCAGCTGAATGAGTTAGGATATGTTGCTTTAAGTTATTTTTATCAGAAAATCCTTTATTACAGTTAGATATACTACAGATAAAGGGTCGGTTTTGGGTATGAGTTCGCATATGTCTGGAAAGCTTACTCGGGACATCAAAATTTTTATGACACATCTGACACCTAAAAATGTCTAAATGCATTTTCTTATGTTGAGTTAAATGACATTTCACAGCAAAAGTTTTGGGACAACTCAAACATTTATAAGGCCTAACTTTTGTATGAACTGATATGTGAGCATTTAAATTAGTACGTCTTACAAATATTTTTTCACAGTGAGGACAGGAAAATGACTGTTTTGTTTTGAAAACAGTATGTGGTTTGTTTTTAAGAACATTTTCTGTTTCTAATGATTTTCTTACATCCTCCACGGATATAAGGGCACTTTTTGAATCTTTAAAAGGACCTACATTATTACTGACAATAGAGTTTGATTCATTTTCAACACTCTCTAGCAAATCACTAGGATCATTTTCATTGACTAAACAAGAACTTCCATTTTCTTCATTTTGTACATATTCTTTTTGTTTATCAAAACTATCACACTCATTAAAGCAGTTTTGAATGGTAACAGGTTGGATACTAGAGTAATTTACACTAAAATCTAATATACCATCTGATTGATTTAAAGTGTAGTTTGGCAATATTTCTATGGCTTCATCATTATTCGTTGGATGATAAAAATGTAAGCTATTATCAAGGCTTTGTCGATTGCTTACAATAACACTTGGTTTATGATTGTTTACAGATTCATACAAAACCCTGCTATTGCTTTGATGCCATGAATCTGTATAATAAATAGACTCAAACTTTAAATTTGTGGCATAACAAAGATCAATGAAATTGGTAAAATCATTGAGTTTAATAAAACAGGATTTACATATTTGTTTAGGCTTAAAATCTTCTTTACAAATCTGAAAGAAAAAAAAACGAGTTTATCTTTATTTGAACATAAAAACCAAAAGTTTTTTTACCTCCAAATGCAAACATTTTTTAATTATTTCTTCTATGTTTTCATCTGAATCAAAGATGTCATAAGAAATATCCTCTATTTGCCCACATAGTCTGCAAACATTTTTAACCCACTGCTGCATATTTTGTTTATTTACTATCAAACCTCTAGGGGTGCTAGCAAAATAGCGTCATAATAGAAAAAAAATCCTTTAAAAATCACCCGAAAAACGGTACCAAAAATAAAAACATCAAGACTAGAGAGATTTTTAACCACAAAAATTTTTTAACCAAACAATTAATGTACGGAAACTGATACCAGTCAGATTAACGGAATACTAGTAAAATATATAAATATTCGATGGTTGATTAAATCGACTTTATTTTGTATTACTGACCTACGATGACAAATACCAATTCAAGAATAGGGTAATTGTCTGAAAAGTCGCCGCAACATCGATTTTAACCAAATTTGGTATACGGGTTTTTTGGGGCGCAGATCAAAAATTTTTCGGCGGGAATGTTCCGTTTTTGAGAAATCCATCATCAAGCTTGAAAATAAAACTTACCTTATTTACACTATTCCTCCTTCTTTTGGCACAAAACTCTTGATTTTCGCACTAAATTAGCACACAATATTTAATTAACACCTTTTAAAAACTTGTTTTTACATTTATTTTATACCTTTTTTTATTTATTTGCAAACCTTTACTTTCAAAAGCCGCAACCATGTATACACTGGGAAATTTTTCAGCAAAGATGGCTGCGGCGTTTGAAAGTAAGACTTCACAATTTAATGAAAAAAAGGTGTAAAATAAATATAAAAACAAGTTTTTAAAACGTGTTTATAAATTATTGTGTGCCACTTCAGTGTAAAAATCAAGAATTGCGTGGAAAAAGAAGAATATAATGTAAATGAGGTTAGTTTGATTTTCAAGTTTGATGATGGATATCTCGAAAACGAAAGGTATCCGTCAAAAAATGTTTTCATATTCGTGTATACGAATTTTTCAAAAAAATTTTAAATTTACGAGGAATTGGCCTAATCCAGGTAATTTTAAAATTTCGTATACCAAATTTGGTCAAAATCGGAATTGCGGCAACTTTCTAGACAATTACCAAAAATAGTTTATGATACACATGAATGATCGATATACAACTATATATTTGACTTAGCTTTATTGATAATTAAAACCCTTATCTAAAATTTACCATGACAGGTGCATTTAAACATAAAGAGATGGTGGTATAACAGTATCAAAAACCCGGATGTCAATCAATTTTAAACCCGACAAGGTCATATCAATATTGTTTGACATTAGGATCTTTTAAATATGATTAAAATAATCTAATATATGATATTTAATGAGTGAAATCATAGAAAAATGGATTCAACATCGATTGGGACTCGTTATAGACATGTCGCCAGATAACTTTGCCATCAAAACGGCTAATGGCCATTTGTTAGCACAAATTCTTTGCAGCTATCAAATAATTGTTCCACAGCAGCTGAATCTGATTTCAGAAACCGATCATATAAACAAATGTTATGAAAACTATAAGCACATAAATGTGTGGTTAAAGGATTTAAATTTAACAATACCGGACGAAGATCTTTATGAAATAGTTCATGGCGTGGGAACGGCTTCACTTCACCTATTTTATCAAGTATTTTTAGAATTAAACGATAAAACCCAGTTGGATTTTTTAACGGAAAATGAAATTAACGGCCAGCTGGCCAATAAATTTACTCGTTTTAAAGTTACAAAAGTGGACTCTGTAGATGATCCTAATAGAATTGATCTACATAGGGAAGGATTATGCGAACCTTTTTTGGCTGGAGGCGATGTGTACCACTGGTATAAGGATCGTATGGAAAATCTGCAAAATCGGTGTAAAGAGGCTAGAGATGAGTATGTCCATTTTTTAAAAACAAGATGTACTTCTTGTAGTGGCATGGGCCGCATGGGAGGCATACGTGAAAGTGGTTTTGTTCTACCTAGAAGTTTAGTTCCCACTCCAAAAGCTTCTTATTGTGATATTGGACCATATCATTTATTACCTGATGAAAATATGTCTTATAGTGATCAAACGTATGAAGAATTAATTAGCAAACAAAAAGAAGCACAAACCTTACAACCTCTGATACCTAACTCTAAGGAAGTTAAAAAAATTATGAAAAACTTGAAAGTCAAAGGAAAAGTCCGACAAGAAAATAGGTTATTAAAAAATGAGTTGCATCTGGAAATCATGAATAAATTTGATAAAAAAATAAACCAGGGTAAAGAGATTTCAGAGGACCGCGTCCTCACAAAAATATTCTTGAGACAAACATGTTTTGAAAAAGAACTCGTATCCAAATTAGGACAAGTTAAAATGCAAAAAGAATTTATGATAGAAAATAAATTTAAGCAAGGTGAGGTACTAAATAAGCTAAAGGAAAAAGAATTTATAGAAAATTTAGTTTTACAAGATAAAGAGTTAAATGAAAAGAAGTTAATCTATTATCTTGAGAGGGAGAGGATTCTTAATCTTCACAAAAAAATTTATGGGGAGAAATTAAAACTTAAGGCACAAGAAGCCGAAAAGACATGCTCCGATGCCGTAAAAGATATGGTAGATATTTCAATTCGAATATCCGAATATAAAAAAATGTTTGGACACGAACCATCAAGACGTGAAATTAAAGAACTTAGAAATATTTTTGCTAGCGGCCAACCTGTTTTTAACATTTGTGAACCTATAATAAACATAATAAAAAATGAAGAAGAAGATATACCAGAAGAAATAATTACAAGAGAAACTTTTAGACAGAATGCCGTAGATGAAGAAGAGCTTGATAACTATATGCACTATGATTGGCCATGGGAGTTAACAAATATTGAATTTACTCAAGAAATGCTGGAGCAAATTAGTTGCGGATTAAATATTTTAGGTAGGTAAAACCCTAAAGTTTATGAAATTAATATATAATTTGGTTTACTTGAGTGGGCTTATAATTAATATTTAACATCAGCCGCTGTCTCAGCGTTTGGCAGTGCCTATTGTGCACAGACTGACGTTATCTTATTGCGAACATAAGCTAAGGGCATGAAAATAAATATATTAATGGTTGCCCAAATAAAAAACAGTTGTAGCATTGCCAAAAATACTACTCGCATACATAGGGCATTTTGAATGGTTTTCACAATGCAATGCTTTTTTACTGAATGATAAAGAAGGGTAAACACCTATTTATGTACATAATATTTTACTTATGATAAATGCTTATGTGATCACCTTAGTCGGATGATCAGTAATAAAATTAAGTTAAATAAGATGTTAAGGTTCCTCAATTTCTTATACTCCCATTGACGCGGCTGGGTATTGATCAGATAAAGTGCATGGTCTATATCTTCTTAGGGTATCTTATTTCACCCTACCTCTAACTCATGTGCTGCCGAAGTTCGAGGAGCGTGCTGTAAATTTAATAATCTGCGACCTGGGATATCCCACACATGTTTGATTCGAGAGAGATCTGGCCATTTTGGGGGGTTAATTTAGCGATGTGGATTTATAAAGCCTACGGTTAGGCTGGTCACATATGGCTTGACGTTATTTTGTTAAAAAATGAGATTTCGATAGTCGAAGACACATATGAAAGGATAGGTAGTTCCACTACTGCCTAAATAACCAAAGGGTCATCATGTTACCCTTAATAAAGACTAGAGGTGTCCTGCTATCACGGTGTCCTGCTATCACGGTGTTCTGTATTTCCATATTTGATGAATGAAAAAACCCCCGTATACAAAATTTTATAAAAATCGGCGTGGTGTCCGTAAAGTAAAATTTTACCCCATAAGGTTATACCGTGTTTGACTGAAATTTCTTCTTTATCTTACTACTACGTTTAATATTTAGGTCATTTGGTGCATCAAGCGTTACTAGCAAAATATCCCTTACCACAATTAAAAGAAAAACCCCTTTTTCCGGACGTCGAAATCAGAGTATGCATTAATGGCCTGAACGATACAACATGCTTGCCGGTTTTAAGAACCCTATTATTAGAAAGGGGAATTCATGTTATTGAATTAACTGAAGCAGTTAATTTTTGTTTGAAAGCTTATCAGCAGGAGAGCAAGAGGGAGTATGATGAGGAAGAAACCTTAGTAAAAGATGTAAGTTATAAGCAAGTTTTGCATTTATGAATAGGTTTTATTATCTTTTTTCTTCTTAGTTCATACCTACCAATCTTCTTGAATGCAAACATATTGATTTCGGATATAATAACTTCTGTCTATCGCTTTCAATTAAACCAAAAGTAGCTTAAATTTTGTAATTTTAAGTGGAACAAACTATATTTTGTTTAAGATTTCAATTTAATATAAGTGTTGCAGAAACACCTGGAAGCTATTTTTTATAGCTACAAGTACGCAAAAATTCCTTTTAAATTTTTATAACAAAAAAAATCCAAATTTAAAACATACCTTTCTCTTATAATATTGACAACACCGCTTTACTAAAATCTAAAACATACCGCGACAAACATTCAATTGTTATAACCCCTCTAACAATCTAAAAATATCTTTTTCTATGATTTCGAGCGCTGCAGCCGCAGCCGCGCTTCGGCAAGACTGCATAACCAAAGTAGACCGAATAAATACGCAGTGGGGACACTCCTCCCCCCCTTCAAGATAAAAGAGATCGAGCCGCTAGCAAGCGGTGGCGAGTTCAGTGCTTTGGGCATTTTCGCAATACACAGACTGTCGTCAATCGTGGAGTTTTGTGTTGTAAGCGATATTTATACCTGTATTTGTGATTTTCCTTTGTGACTAGGCTATTTTTTCTATTAACTAAATAATGGTGGTCTATTGTTCAGTGGATGGATTTTTTACAAAAATGGGTACTCCAGGGGTATCATTTTTTCGTTGTGCAAAAGATACAGAAGGGTATGTAAAATTATTTTATCTTGGTACTATTCAAAAATTCTTAAATATGAATAGAGTAGAAGCACTTATTATTTTTTGTGTATATCTATAGGTGTAATAAATAGAATAATTTTTTCAGAAAATCGATTAGAAGAATTGACCTTTTTGAAAGAAAAACTAAATATTTCCTTGCACTTAGTGGTTGGTTGCCTAGGAAATATTTATTTTTGTACTGTGAGGAAATAGTCTTTCCTTACAGTTATTTGTTAACTAAAACAAAATAATTGAAAAACAAGTTATTTAGCATATAAAAAAACCAATTTTATTATGTTCTTATTTAGTTTGGATGATATCAAAAATATTTTTTTTACTACTAACCTGAGAAATCACCATTATTTGCTGCATTCCTCTAATCAGAAGTAACATATCTCTCCTTAGGTAAATAATAATAATAAATAAACACCAAGGTAAATATTGAAAAAATGTCTGGCAATTGTTTCATATCACTGTTTCGGCTATTTCAAAAGATTTTTAAAAATTGCTTTTCAGGCTACTTATCTGGATACAATATAATAATAATCCGGTGGGGGAGCTTCAAAAATATGTTTCAATAATTTTTTATTAACAAATATATACTAATACATACAGACGGGATGGAAAAGTGAACAGGGGTGTTGGGCGGGGTAAAAACAGCAATAATCCAACAGGGGATAAAAAGTATTTTATGTCACCATTGGAATCTTTTCTTTATAAATATAACAAAAACTTAAAAATTGCACAATAAGTCATTGTTTATTATCATACGGGTCATAACAGGCGCCATTATAATAATATAATATAAAATAAATTGCGATGTTACCAAACTTTGCATCATTCACGGTACTATTAATCTATGTCTATAAAGTGTAAAGTTAAAGAGAAAATACGACTGTTTAAGAAGGAGGAAAACAATAAAATTACATATGTAGACTCGCGTCTAAAGAAACCCCGCTGGCGAGCTTCTTGACAGTGTTGACACATGAAACATGCTTTATAATGCATTTAATGTAAAAAAAGCAAATCAGGGGGGGTCCTTTCTAATACGTCTCCACATTTTTACATCTGAAATATAATTAGAGAAAATTAAAAAGATGATTTGCTAACTAGAACTTGGGGCTTTTGAATTTGTCTAAATTATTTGTAGAAGTTATAAACAAAATTTTAACAACGTATTAGAAAAAAACCTGGAGAATATATAATTACACTTTTTTTACGCAATTTTGTTATATAGGGTGATTTATTAGCTCACCATCAAAATGTAACGAATGTAAGGTGAGGTAGCATTAGAAAAAAACACATAATCATAAATGGCCGATTTTAATTATTTAATGATTTACAGGATCTCCAAGTTTTTAAGTAATTATTTATTAAAAAAAAACTATAATGAAACAGTTATAAAAGTATAAGTATAATATAAGTTGCTTAAAATGTCCTCCTTCTGCTAGATTACATGCTTTAAATAACATATTATTAAAAATTAAATAAATAAATCGGACATTATATATGATTATAAGTATGTAATATTTTTCTTTAAACTACATCATATTTTATTTGTCGCAATTTGACGGTGAACAGCATTTGGTATATTTTAGTTAGTTAATATTGTATTTTAGTATTATTATAATAGTATAGTTATTATATTATAATGTCAGTATGTTATATTTTCAATTAAATTATTACCATAAAATTATATCTTTTAATTTAATATTTAATTTAATAAATAACATAATTTTGTGAACACCAAAATTTAAAACAAGGTAAGTAAACAAATCTACATTATACCAATTTATGCATTTACTACTCCGCTAATTCCGGTAGAATCATCCAAATAAAATAAATACGCTTCGAGTACGTGCGACCCCCGTATTTGCCCACGTCCGTCACGAGCGCTCATAAATCAAGGCACGTCTTTGATGCACAGAGGGGAAAGGCACCGACGAGAGTGTCCCTACTGCCTATTTTAATTCGGTCTACTTTGGCATAACTCTGTGATTCTGATTACGTAGCGACACGACGCATCCAATGAGAGCTCGGGCCCTTCGCTCGACGCAAAAGGGTCAGGCGGTCGCGGAAAGGGGTAGGAGCGTCGTGAGAGTGCCTCACGCGTGCGCCAAGATAGAGCGAGGAAAAGGCAGTACAGCTATGTGTGCCGTTGAGCAGTGGCGTAGCGTGCTGGGGGCAGGGCGGGCGGCTTTTACCATATCAAAAATTATAAAAATTTCGTTAATAACTTCTATGTAGGGATAATTTAGACAAATTCAAAAGCCCTAAGTTCTAGCCGGTCATGGTTAGTTCTGGTTAGCAAAGCGGCTTTTTATTTTTCCCAATTATATATCAGACGTAAAAATGCGGAGACGTATTAGAAAAGACCCATGATTTGCTTTATTTACATTAAATGCATTATTTAGAAAAAGCCTACTTTTTAAATAACGCGCCAAGTGTCTGTATAGCATGTTTCATGTGTCAACACTGTCAAGAAGCTCGTGAGCCGGGGTATCTCTTGTTGTAACTTTTGTTTGTTACGGAAATACACACATCTTATTAAAAATGGACCGACATCCTAAGAAGAATAAAAATTCTGGGGCATAATTCCACAAAGAAAGGAAAAAAAGCTCCTAAGACTGCTGGCTCAAGACAGTCAAAAACCATAAAACATTTTTGGTAATTGTTTAGATAGTTTTGGCATACGGGTTGTTTTTGGGGCGCTGATTACAAATCTGAAAGAATTTGTTTTTCAGATATCCATTATCAAATTTAAAAATCAAACTAACCTCTTTTTTTCCTATTCCTCCTTCTTTATGCACATGTAGGTATACACAAGGGAATTTTTTAAGCAAACATGACCGCGGCATCTGAAAGTTTTATAGGGTGTTTTTTAATTATTATGTGACCCTTTTGGTTAAAAATTAAGAATGTTGTACAAAAAGAAGGCGTAAAACTTGTATAGTGAAAATGGGGTTAGTTTAATTCTCAAGTTTGATGATGGGTATCTCGAAAACGAAACGTTTTCGAATTAATTTTTGTTTAGATTTGTGATCAGCGCCTCAAAAAAACCCCGTATAACAAAATTGTTCAAAATCGGCATTGTTACAACTTTCTAGACAATTACCACATTTTTTTACAAGCCAGAAAAATTTAGACAAAAAACCGTAAGCTTTTAAATTAATTTTATTTTCGTCTATTTCTATTTATTATTTTTTTAAGTAGTTAGATCTAGCATCGGTGTTTTTTTAATGTTAAGGAATAAAGGTATTATGATTTTATTTATAAAGTTTAAAGCAAATTTAGGTTCTTATGGTTAAAAATTGCAAGGCAATTTCATGCAAAACTTTTATTTGTAGCTCTATCAAATTTTACTTTTTAGCTTTCTTATGGAAATAAGGCTTAAGTATTGGTAAAATAAAATCTATTTTTTTCCTTGCATTTCTTAACGTTTCTGAGTCTAAGTGTTACGAAAACACATTTAAAAGAAAAATATTTTTCGTGTCTGTCTGTAAACGCGATAACTTCCGAACAAATAATCGTAGATACTTTAATTTAGATACACAAATAGTTTTTAGAAAATAAATGTCTATAATAGTTCATTTATTAATGGTCAAAGTCTAGTGAATTTAAAGGGGACCAAAGGGGGAAAAGGGGTAAAAATATTTTAAAAATTCATAAGTTCTGAACAGATTAAAGTAAAGGCCTCAAATTTTGTAGATTTCATTTGTAGCGTTTTCTGATAGCAGAGGATTTTTAAATAATTTATATTTTTATTTGTACATAACTCATTTTAATGTACTGTCTCGGTACCTGTAAAAAATGCTTTTCATTATACTGCACTATTAAAAGTTAGGACGCCCCAAAAAAATTTGCCCTCTCCGCCCTGTGACCCACGCTACGCCACTGCCATTGAGATAATATAGCTGGAAACTTGTCTGAGTTTATCACGTTAATAACGTAAAAAAATTCTATAGCATTTTCGGGCAAGTACCGAAATGTTTCTTTTTAAATATTTGATGGAAATGTCAGTTTTCCATGATAGTTTAATACTACTTTCTCCGTGTTAGCACAAGATAATTGCCTATTAGACCTTTTCTGTAACTAATTCAAATTATAATGTTTAGTACAAAGTGTAGATTTCTAAGCTATAAAAGCAACTGAAATATTTCTCTGCGTCGAATTTAAATACGTAGAGTTCCAAAGTAATGTTAGGCTGAGATAAAAAATAAAGTTACGTGCTGAAACAGGACAGGCTTTAGCTGGGAGTGGTGAAGAATAATTAAAGTGGGTAGAGAATGGTATTGTTTGGAGATTAGCTGAGAGTTAAGGTAATATCTGAGACATACTATACAAATATTTTTTATAGAAAAGAGGGCTACCAAAAATACTAATTAAAGGTCCATGGCATTTTTTCAAAAAATAACTGGTTTATTAAATTTATTCCAAGTTAGAGACTCGCACGATATCTGTATCTTTGTGTTTGCGTCTTATTTTTCTGAACTTTTATTATCCTTTATTAAATTTGTTTCCTTGAATTCGTCTTTTTTGACAATTTACTTATGCTATTGACAATATTTTTTTAAGTCATGCTCCTTAATAACATTTTCGTGAACTGTTCTTTCGACGTATTTTTTTTTTAATTTCTATTTGTGGTTGTGAGTATTTTAAAGATAGTTGTGTACATTTATGAGAAAAAGTTAGGACAATAAAACATTAAATAAGTGTTCTGTTTCGTTATAATAATGCAAATTTAAAGATATTAGAAGATGAACCGGAAGTATCTAATATAAGCATTCTCATATTTCAAACAATTTTTACCTAATTTAATTAGGTAAATTTTATTGTTTGGCCAATTCACAATTAAAATTGCTTTGAAAAATAAAACTCATAGGTACTCATATATTGTTGCAGGGTTTAAGTTTTTCCAATTTAAAAATTAGGTTTGCAAATTTTTAATAAAGTGGCCGTCAGTTCCTATTTTCACAGAAAAAATCATAGATTGGGTAATAGTCGCGTATTTTTAATTAGAATATGTATATTTTTAGTGCTCTTAACACCTTACAACGTTTAAAATACCCTCTTTGTCCAAGCCATGCTCCCCCTTTAAAATTCTCCTGGATCCGCCCTTGCAGTATACTGAAACCGAATATGCTGCACCCAAAAAAAACTCGTTTCTTCAGCCGGTTAAGTAATAGCATTCATTTTTAGGATGCTATTAAGAATTTCTTAATTTTATTGGATGAAAAAAATGGTGAAAAAAGACCCGGTTTACAAAAGGGAAAAGTGATTTTTTGGCAGGATAATCCACTCGCGCACAAAATAGTTTTTACAATAGAAAAATTAAGAGATCTGAATTAGGAACCCCTCACATATTTCCCCGATTTGACACCCTCCGACTTTTATTACTTTCTTACCTACCTACTTATGCATTTGCATCCCTTAAAGACATATTTTTTTAGGTTAAAAAAAAGAAGGGAAAAACCGAAAAGCCTCCAAAAAAAGGAGCCAAATCCGGTTCCAAAAAGCGAGGAGCAAAATCCGATGATACAGAGTCTGCTCCCGCTGAAATCTCAAAAATGCTTGAAAACAAAATAGTGCAAACACCCATAAAATTTCCTTGTGAAGAAATAGCTTATTCGCCTCAAGCGAAACTCGGAAAAAGTGTTCAGATAATGCTGGATGAGGGAAAATCCCTATCTGATTACCTGTTGATGGCAATATTTGTACAATATCTTAAATCAATACCGAACCTTAATGGCTGGGTATTAATTAATTATCCAACTAATTATGAACAAGCTGCAATTTTAGAGGAAGCTTTTACAGGAAAAAGTGTTCTTAATACAAATAATATATTGCCTGACTGCAATGCCACCCTAGAAATTCCTGGTAGTGACGTAAGGAACGCGCAATGCGAAGACATTTCGGAACAAGATTTAAACGAAAAAAGAAAATCACGACTCTTACCCAATCCTGTCGTTGCCGAACCTGTCACGGTATACGATACTATTCTAACTGCCTACATTAAAATAAAGAAGCTTTTACCAGATGAAAAAAGTGGAGATTTTCAATTACCGCCGGTTTTTGAGGAACTTGAAAGCGAACCAGATCCTCTAGATAAGTTTTATTCAGATACAGGCGTGAATTATTCAATGTATTACAACGATTTTGATGTACCTACTGTTAAATATCTCGGAAAATTAATAATCGGAGATTACACCTTGCCTTTAAAAACTTCTTTAGAATTATTTGGAGAGAGTATTAATTATATGAATCTTGAAGGTGGTTCAGCAAAACCGCTTAAGTCATCTAAGAAGGGGGAAAAACTTAAGAAACCAAAAGAAAAAATAACCAAATCTCAAGCTGCTTCTACAGCTGCAGGTTCTGAGAAAAAAACGGCAACAGAAGGTAAGAGTTTTAGAGAAAACTTGAGCCGCTCGTGAAATGAGATTGTTTCTAGAATATTTTTACCGATTTTTGTAGGAACTAAATATCGTAGTGTTTTGCTAAGAATAAAAATATTGAAATATTAGGTAGGATAGGTTAGGTTTAAAGTGAGTGAGCTTAACACCCTCTGATATGAACTTCTTGGCCATTCTATACCGATGACCGGTTCCGGCCCTGTGAATTCTGTCTTCGCGCCCCCATAAGGTAATGACCAGTTGCACCAATACTTTTTGCATCACTTAAGTTCTTAAGCATTACCTATCCTTGAAGTTTTAAATGTTTCTTGCACCAGCTTAAGGTTTCCTTAACTTTAAGTTTAGGATTTTCTGTACTTAATGAACCCTTAAGTAATTTGACGTTGAAATTTGACAAATATTTTGTTTATTCATTTTTCGTTTATGGTTTTAAATAATTAGTTTGGTAAAAATTATGTAAAAACAGATTTTATTAAACGATGATGGTTTGGATTTTAATATTATAAATGCGATTTAAATAGATTTTCAAAAATAATTTACTAGGATGAATTTAATTTTTTTACTTATGGCATTTTTCACGTTTATTTTTTCTTTTTTATTGTTTTGGACATTGCTTTGATATTTTTAGTTGAAACCATTTTGACAAGATGAATAATCTTGCGATTTTCAAAAGGTTTAGATTAAAGAAGCCAACTGTGCTCAGCTAACTTGAGCAAATCGAAAATGAGCTTAAGTTTAAACATGACAAGTTTGTATGAGCTTTTAAATTTTAAATATTTACTTGTAAATTAGGAATATTTAAATTCGTTCACATAAATAAAAGTTTTGTTTTGTTTTCAATTATGTGCCTATATCTCATAATTATTGATAATATTTGTATCCTTTCTATGACCGTAAAGTAAGGCGCATTTGATCTTTTCTAATCCATTTTTTTCAAATTTTACCACAAAAAATCACAAATTAACGACCGATTTTGTATTGTAATGTCCACAAAAAGAAACAAATAGGTTTTAAAAGTTTTAACCTAATATCTTGAGGTGTTAATTTTTGAGAAAAATGTTAAAGAATCAATATCTACAAAAAATTAAGCAAGATTACCACTGTCACTTTATCGCACGCAAGCTAGAAAAGGAGGGATCTAATATCAATCTATTCTATCTGCATTGTAAAAGCCAATAATTAAAAAGGAAAAAGATGCAACGTTGCCGCATTTCTAAGTACTCGTAGTTAAGTTCCAAATAAAAATCTAATGGCGAAAGCGACAAAAATCAAAGTTAAGAGCTTCTTGGTAAAGATCTTCTTAAGATAATTTTGATGCAACCGGCCACAACCTGCCTATTTTTAAAGAGTCTACTTTAAGCACATTTTTAACTGCCTTGGTATATCACCCTTGTAAACATCAAAGAGGTATAAAAATACAAATGCTTTTATTTACTGGAAAACTGTTTGACAAAAATATAAACCAATTGTTTTCCCGATATGGATAATTCTGACAGTTGCTTCTGTTGCCCTAATATTAGAAATTATTTTTAAAGTCAAGCGGATTAAGAGCATCGTTATTTCTTTAAATACAAAGAAATATTCTAGACTGGATGGCATTCTAGGAATCGTCTTGAAAAAATGTGTGCCAGAATTTGCATCTATCCTTACTCGCCTCTTACAGCATGTCTTTTCATATTTTTAATTAGAACACGTGCCTCAAGTTTTTTGATAACTTCCTGATTATTGCTCTTAATATATCTAAGGCGTTTGATTAAGTCTGTCATACTGTTTTGCTTAACAAAGTTCTACAAACAAACTATAGTCTTTTACCCAAACGTTGTTTTTGGATACAAAGTGTTCTTTCTAATTGACAAATGTTTGTTACCAGCGAATTTAGGATTTTCAAAATGTTTTATCTAAAAAGTAAGATTTGGGTCCCCACACGAAATATATACAGATGCTACTGCCCTCAAGGGGAACACTTTGGTACAGAAAAATATAATTTTGGAATTTGCAAAGAAGTTGATTTTTTTGGGAGCGTCTTCCCCTAAAAGAAAAAATTATTTTTTAATAATAAATCCTCTGTTTGTATTTTCTTCGTAAATTTTATCGTTAAATTCAAAATTTCTTAAAAATATCTGCATTTTTTTTTGAAATTAGAAGCATTTGAAAAATTTGCATATGAAAATTGTTGATCGAAACCACATTAAGTTGCTATGGTTTTTTAGGCTAGTAGCATCTGATTTAATTATGTATTTAATTATTTATTTATTCAAGAGCAAACACAAATGTTTAATTACTATAATATCGTCTAGTTTTAAGAGTGTCAATTCCTGCTATTGTACTTATTTCAAGATGGGTGTGTTCACCTATTATTGAAATATTAAGTTTATGTGCTGCGTAGCTCAAAAATTTATTCTGTACGTTTTCCAAAGCTACACATGGTTCTCATATGTAGGAGACCCAAGAAAGTTTAAAGGTGTATGGAAGCCCAATACTGTAGAACAAAATTGTCCAGGCGTGCAGGGCAGCGGGAGTAGGGGGATTGTCTCCGCGGAGCTTTTTTATCTTTATGACAGCTCACGAAGGATTATTATATATGTATACTATATCCTACGGATTATATATACATATATAAACCTAAGTACCAAATTACCGTGAGTGCCGGGTTTTCCGGTGTTTAACCCATTTCTTCCCAGTTGTTCCGTCAACGTGGTCCAAGCACTGAAACATGCATGTTGCATTTCACAGCACCTTTTAGACAACACGGTAGTGCCACCACGAAATAACTACTACCTAAAAGTGTCTCTCCGGCTCTGGGAATCGAACCCGGATCGCCGGGCCCGCGAGCCGAAACTCTGACCACTACGCTACCGGAGAGACAATGCGCAATGAATAGTAGGTCAGGGCCGAACTTCCATAATTCTTTGTTACTATCTATAAAGTTGACATCATCAAATGTCAAATTCAAACATTCACTGTTTTTTTTTTTTTTGCACAAAATTGTTGGTTATTAAACGATACCACTATGGAATATTTAAAATTATTGTGTAATATTGGATTTTATTTCATCTGATATAATATGGAAAGAATAAATGGCGCCACTTTACAGCCTTCTATTTAAATGGTCGATATTTTTGGGAGTTTTGTATTTTTACCAAAAATCTTTGTAAATAAATAAAAACACGATTTTTAAAATAAATTTCAAACATTGTATGATTGTTTCATGTACTTATCACCAATTTTGTGATAAAAGAAGGGCAAGATAGTGTAAATGAGTTTAATCTAATCCTAAGATTCTGGTTGTACATTAAAAAGTGAAAATTTTTATAACTGCTTTTTAGGCATATACTTTTCACTAATAACAAACATTCATGAGACAGAATAACACTGGTTAAAAATGTTTAGTAACCTTTGGTACACCTGAGTATCCATTGTAACAGTATCCATTAAATATTATGTGTCTACAGTATGTCGAGCTTAAAAAGTTGATAATGTAAGTTTAAGAAACCAAAAATCAAATTTCTTTTTAAACAAATACAGAAAAAGCAAAAAGGAACTTTAACATAAAATTGTACTTTCTTTCATTTAATTAGAGGGAACTGTATATATTAAAATTTGCCTGGTCTGCCCAGTAATTAATAATTTTGATCCTTTGAAAGAATGTAAATTATTAAATAAAATAAAAGTACCTTAATGTAAACCTTATTTCTTTTTAATAATCCACAGAAATACACAAACATTGTGGAAATCATCTAAAAGATAGTTAAGATTGCCTTACTTTTCTCAATGCTATTTCCTATGAAATTTTCATTTTCTATTATTCATAATTGATATATTATTATTTATTCGGTTACCTAACACTACCTCTCATAAGAAGCACCTAATTTAAATATAAGAAATACTTACCTAAAGTAAAAAAAGCCGGGTATGTTACCTTTGGATTTGCAAGATAAAACCATACAACCTCTAGTCATTCTGTTACGATATTATAAGAAACAAACAATAAACACAAAATTATAGTCACAATTTAATAAACACTAATCACTAAAATAAGAAGGTTTTTTCAATCCAAAAAACTTCTGCAACCACAAAAAATAGTCACACAAAGCAAAACAATCGAAACTAATAATGCGCAAAGGGCACAAACCACAGCGAAAATGACGAATGATGAGACGACGATGGTTGATGGTACAGCGCGGATACAGTTTCATACGCGCCGCGCCGTTGGACCAAAAACGGTACTCAGGCTCTCATAAAAGGATAATGTGTTGCCTAACTATTCAATTATTTCGTGGAATTTTGTTATTGCGCAGAATCGGCGGGGCCAACTCTAACAGTTATTTTCATACTGGGCTGGACATTTTTTGATCGAATGGGCCATAGCATTGGGCTTCCATACACCTTTAAACTTCCTTGAGAAGACCATACAACTGATGCATATTCGAGTATTGATCTCACCAAGGATGTGTACAAACACTTGACCGCTAAGAGCTCGCTAAATTCACGAGTGACCCTATACACACGAACCACAACATTTTAGTGCCTTGTTAATAATATGATCGAAATGCAGCTGAAAACTCATGCCGCTATCCAAAAGGACACCAAGGTCGTTCATGAATGCAACTCTCTCCAGCAGACTGCCACTAATAAAGTAATGTGCTGGTATTGGGTTAGGAATTCTATAGAACGACAATGACTTGCATTTACTTATATTAAGCTCCAGATTGTTTCTGGTACACCACAAGGATATTGCATCTAGATCTGTTTGCAACTTGTGCTGATCTAAAGGTGACTTTATAGCTGATATACAATTGGTGTGGGTTCGATGTCTCACTTTTAGGATAAACATTTTTGAATATCCTAGATCCGCCACGGGTTATGATAGATAGTTACTCTTCTGGCTTTTCTTGAATCAATGCTGGATTATCCCGAAGCTTATGGCTGACATTTCTGTCGGGTAGCTACTCTGTAAAATAAATAATTTTTAGAGAAAAAAAGCGGCAAAGGTAAAGGTAAAGTAAAAGCAGTAATAGTACATGAAGATAAGTGGACACAAATTCCGACTGAAGATGAAGATAGCATTGAAGACATTTGCACCAGAGACGATTCTATACGAACACTTAAAGCTGGACAAGAAGGATGGGAGTATTCTGTGGTGTCTTGTCCAGAAGAATTATTGGTAAAATCGTTTTAAATTTTGTTTAGTTTTTAGTTCAAAAAATTATTAATATTTTAAAAATGAAGAAAAAATAAAACAAAACTAAAAATTTTTACCACGCTTAAATTTGCTGTCTTCAGTTTCAGTACCTGAAAGAGAAATTAATATCTATTTACACAGATTATTTGTAAGTAAAAGAGCAGAAAGTATTGAAGCCAACGTGGGTGCACGCGCTGTGGCAGACGCCTGTTCGATACTATACATGAACGGAACGCGTACGGAATAAAATAGTAAATAACTCAATTATTTAGAGAAAGTTTAAAGGCAGAATTTTTTGTCGTGCACTTATTAAAGTACTTTATATAAATATATATTGATAAAAAGGTCAGAATGTGTTCTTTGATACAATTTTAAGCTCTAAAAATTTGAACACGAAGAGAAAGTAATCATCAAAAAAAATGTCAAATCTTTATTGGGACAAGAATTTTTTCGATTTTCCGGAAAACTAAAAAAGTTGGAAAAAAAAGAGAGAAGGGGACAATCTAAGCTTTTGAATGATGTGCATTGTTAGGCGATATGATCCTTAAATATATATATATATATATATATATATATATATATATATATATATATATATATATATATATATATATATATATATATATATATATATATATATATATATATATATATATATATTAATTAGCGATAAACCCGAGCATTTTTAAAAACTCCGGAAATCTAAAAGAACCGCCCCTAAGTAAAACACGTTGTTTATAAAAATACACAAAAAATATTTATTGAGTCTTTCGGAATGTATTTAACACCTTCCAAAGCCCCATTATCCAAAAGGATTCGGTAACATTACTCTTTAATAAAAAAGGAACTGATTGATAGGAGGGTCAAAATATTGAGCAAAAACTAATTTTGGCTCGGGTTTTTAATATTCTAGAGAAACAAAAAATGAAAAGAGTGAAAAGTTATTTTAGCTTCAGGTTCCTTCTTTCATATGAACTTGAACTTGAATCATGAAAAAATATGCATCTTTAGGTAAGTAATTTAAAAATTTATCCGTCCGCTTGGAAGTGTAAGTAGCTTAGAGCGCCTTTCGAGATGCGGGGCAGGTGCAAAAAATACGCGGCGCGTTTATGGCCGGTTATCTCAAAGACTATTAAATTTTTGACAAAAGTGATGTGAATCATTTTTGCAGCTAATGAACTGCTCTTTATTTTCGTCTAAACATGAATTCCGTAAGTGTCATGTTTCGGGGGATATCGGCCAAAATAGTTGGAAAAACGGATTTCCGGGCTCTTCAGGGGCCATTTTCAGGCCCTTGCGGACATTTTTTTATCTATGATATTTTCAGAGATTAATGTACACATTAACACCTGCAAACTAAAAAAAAATTGTGACGGCCCAACCTGATCTTCAGGTTCGAGGATTCTTCAAACTTCATTTACTGATCTATGATATAATTAATGATTTTGCAGAAAAAAAGGTTTGAAGAAAAATGTTAATATAGAGTTTTGCCTATAATTAAATAATACATAGTTCAATAAAAGGCTTATTTGTTTAACAAAATATTTTGTTTTTATATTATGAAATGTGTTTGTTTTAAAGAATTGTTATTTAATTATCTGTATAATTTACTTTTGTTAAATTTGTTTATTAAATTTTTATAAGAATTACTAGTGATGTTAACATTTTTTAAATGCTAAATTTTTTGTTCTGATATCAAAAAAATATTGGCATATTAAAGCGGCAAAAATATATTAGCCTATGGGCGGAAAAAAGTTAAATCCGGCCCTGACGTAGATTAACATTTGTACTATTTTTAATGTAACGGATTTAGTTTCTAGACGCTGTTAGAATGACACCGATACGTCACGGTTTTATACGGGTTTGCCATAAGAGACCGTGACGTATCGGTGTCATTCTAACAGCGTTCGTAGTCTAAGTATACCATTTATATTTTCAGATTGCATTAGCCACCCTCTGGGAAACCGTAGAAGAAATCTATATAAATGACTTAAAGCAAGTATTCTTTTTAAAGAGGTTAAATATGAATTCAGTTGTACCATATGCCCAGTTTGTTAAGGACGTTATGAAGAAACATATTGATAGACCTGATTACAAGGGGTTCTATATGGCAAAATTTCAGAAAGCCTTTAATGCATTTGATTTGGATTTTAGGAAAGATGATGAGTTTAAAGCCGAGATGTATTGCAGGTATGTATATACAATTTTTACTTGATCAGAACACGTATGCAGTGGGTCCATTAAGTCTGCAACAAATGGAAAACTTTCTTATTTACAATTTGTCACAAAATTTTATTCTTTATATAAGTTAGTGCATCATGTCAAAGTAATTTTAGTAGTAGTTAGTTTTATTAAAAGTCAAGTCCAAAAAATTAAAAAAGGCTTAGGAGTAAAGTACCTGTATTTTCAAAAATATAATAAAGTGGTAAATAGAGAAGTTATTTAGGTAGGTAGGTATATAGTTATGTAGGCTTAAATACTAAGTCATGGCCCTTTTATTTAAATTTATTTTATGATATTATATGTTATTTTATTTAATTTTATTTAATTTTATTTAATTTTATTTAATTTTATTCAATTTTATTTAATTAAATTTAATTTTATTTTATTTATTTTATTTTATATATTTTATTTATTTAAAATTTTTATTTTATCTTTTAAATATTTATTTATTTCTTTTATTAAATTTTTTTAAAAACTGCTTAACCTTTTTAAAAAATTTTTTTAAATTAAACCCTAGTTTTAAAAAACTTTTTAATCTAAAACCCCTTTATATATTATATATTAATATATATTTATATATATATATATATATATATATATATATATATATATATATATATATATATATATATATATATATATATAATAAAGCAGATACTGCGAACATAGGACAATCTTGGACGATTTTGGATGTACCTAAAAACGCCGCACGCATTGCTTATCGATCAATAATCTTCCAGCAAACAATTCAATACGTTTATTTCTGAAATAATTCTTTAGTATCGAACGCTCGACAGCAATAGTTGTACAGTGTCGAATATTTACGGCCAAAAAGTTTTTTTAATAAAATAATTATTATTAGTAATGGATGTTTACGAACTGAAAGAGAAAATTAAAATATTTGAATGGTATCACCGTGGAAATCCTGTTAGGGGAATTAGGGAATTATTTATTAATTTATTTATAACTAAGCCGACTCCCACGATTTCCACTATTTACCGAGTCATTAAAAACTTTCTGACATTTGGTTGTTTAACTCCAAGAAAACATAAACATGATAGTGCCCCAGAAAAAAAAACCAGGAAAGGGAAATGAAGAAATTATGGTAGTGACAAGTGTTATTAAAAATCCTACAGTTTCCATTAATACAATTGCAGAACAGGTTGATTTGTGCAAAAGATCAGTGGGAAGAGTGCTGAAAAAATTTATACCGCTCCTACAAAGTAAGAAAAACCCACGAAATTAACCCTGATGATCATTTTAGACAAATACAATTTTTAAAACTGTAATGGAAATGAAAAATAACAATGCATTTATAAGAAACATTGTTTTTACTGATAAATCGACATTTCCACTTCATGGTCTCACCCAACGATTTTTTTCTCTGGGGTCACGTAAAATCAGAAATTTATGGTTTCCAGGAGAATAGGGCTATTAATCTAAAAAAATACAATTACAAATTGAGAATTCTTTTAGGATTATTACCCTTAACATTCTAGCAAATATCAGAAGGCGTTTTTATGACAATCTTGGTAATTTTCTGGCTCAAGAAGGTGGTTTATTTGAGCATCTTTGATAACTTGAAAGATTTTTTTGTATATTTTATGAATGCACATTAAATTATTTTCTTAAGAATATCTTCTACGTTTCATTATTTATTAGAAAAAATTATTTTATTTTATTAGGAAAAACTGTTTGGTTTTTAAGACCGCAGCAAACGTTGCGGTCTCGTAAACAACTAATTTTAAATTTATGGCTTATAAAAAATCAGATCGAAGTCGGTTGACGCTAGCTAGGCTCTTGTTACTTGCCTACAAACACTGCATCCTCTAACTGAAAATAAAAACGTAGTAACAACTAAACTGGGCAGATAATTCTTCCGAATTTATCACCGCATTCCCCACCAGTCCCAACCAAAAATAAGCCAACTAAGGAAACGAGACGGAAATTGAAATGCAAGCCACAAAATTATTATTGGTATTTTAGAATTGGGTTCATCCAAAATCGTCCAGGAGCCTCCTATGTTCGCAGTACGGTGCGCTTTACTGTATATTCCAATTTGGTTATAACTGACCCTGTATTTGAGTAAAATTTGGTAAACTGTCGTTGTAGGCCATGCAGACCATAACCCCAAAATACTGTTTTTAATTTTAAAAATTTTTAGTCCCTTGTTTTATTTGGCCTTTTATTCGGGGACATGCTGTATATTATTACGCATGCGCGTGACATGGTTGGGTGCGGCCAAGCGTAAGGTCCTTTGCCCAGGACGCTTGGATTTGTGCCCTTAAGAAGTGGTTACCAAATAGTTTGTATTTTGTATTTTTATACTGGGATTAATAGAAATATTAGCATTGTTTTCAATAAAGGCAGATTGAACTTGCGCTTTTTCCAGTGGGGTTTGTTGTGGGCCACCCTTGTTTCTGACCACTTGAATTTGTGCTGTTTTGAACCAGACATGGTCAGCGATCCTTAATTTTGATGTTTCGCCTCCCTGTGTGTGTTTTTTATGTTCTTCAATTCTTTGACTCTCCATATTTACATGGTAGATACATTTTTTCTCCTATTTAAATGATTTAAGTTGTGTTTTAGTTTAAACGCTTTTTAGTGTTGATCCAGACCTAAAGACCGTTTTGATTCAATATCATTTTCTATTTCATATGTATAAGAAACGTCCGAAAAGATGAGACAAATAGCTAAAGGCGAGTTGATTATCTGGAACGGGATAAAAATTGAAACAATCATAAGCGAAAACATGATATTTGTTCGCAAAAAATACTGTTTATAATATAATATAATATAATATAATATAATATAATATAATATAATATAATATAATATAATATAATATAATATAATATAATATAATATAATATAATATAATATAATATAATATAATATAATATAATATTTATAGAATCGAAGATTTTAAAGAAAAACTTACGGAGATGTGCGATGAAAAAATGATGAACTCGGAAGATACTAGATGCAGTATAATAGGTGGAAATTGGGTACCACTTCAAATAACCGAACTATTAAATGACTATGTAATCATGTTTCAAATTGAAATGGACAGATTTACAGATAGCATACGTTTTATAAATGATTATTTTATGGGAGTTTTTACTGGCATGCCATGTGATGAGGAACCTCTTAAAGAGGATAATTTGCCCAAAGTTGTAGATATTCGTAAGAAATACTTATTACAACATTTTTACACCTTATAATATACCCTTAAGCTTGCAGACCTGTTTATGTGTGGTATAAAAACAGAAATATTTAAACAGGCTTCATTATTTTTTAGCCCCTGAAGAAGTAAATTTCATGTTACAAGATATAGATAGCTCTTTGGATTTGTCATTTTTCGAAAATTTGTTGTCCAATTTGGTTCAAAAAGCTACTGCATATTTCAAGAAACTTAACGCAATTGCGTCAAATCATATGGAGAAAGCAAAATCGATACAGACAGCAAACAATAAACAGAAAAGTAAAGCTAGCAGTCCAAAATCAAAAACTTCTAAGGGTAAATGACGATAAACTTTCTGTAATTACTTGTATTTTTTTATTGTTTAGGTAAATTACAGGTGGGTCATGAAGGTGTTCTGATAGCCTCGAGAAATAAATAATAAATTTATGACAGTTGCGTTGCTACTTCATCAATGATTAATGTAATGCTAAAAGGAAAGAAAGAAAAAAAACTTTTTAAGCTAGTCTTTAAATTTTGTTAATTAATTGTAACAGCTGGATTTTAAGTTGCAAAAACGGAAAAGGAAATTTATTTAGTTAAAATAAAAGTGGAATTTATATTTATGAGTTCTTAGTTTCGAGTTACACTTCTCGAACTAAATCTCAAAAGTATAAAGGGCTGCTTGGAAACGCAACGTTTTTTGTAGCTGTTTGAACCTCTGAGATAAATTCCGTCGGGAAGAAAAACTCGGATCCGAGTACTCGTAAATGCATATTACTCTAAATAAAAAGTGATCCACGTACGACATTATCCGATTGATATTAGATTGCCCTATGATTACGAAATCAGAAAGGGATCTCATTAAAAAGATTAATATTTCTCCCATTGTTGGTAAATGGCCAACTAAATAAAAAAGGCAGGATCTAAAGCTATTTTTTAGTAAATAAAAATTAGCGAAAAAAATAAATAGGCTGGGCATAAAAACCTATTTTTGCTACAAAATTCACATGCCAAATCAGCTTTTTCTAAATTTCTCTTACATTCCTTTTTTTAATATTTAATTCCGAGTCAGTCCTTATCCCTTTATTTACTTATTTTCAGCTTTCAAATAATAAAAGAAAATTACATAAATTTTTATTAAAATCAACCCTATTTTCCCCTTACTTGTCTTTATAAGAATAAAGTTATCTGGAATATATATACATTTTAACAATTAAATTCCTACCCTTATAACTTTATTCTTATAAAGACAGGTAAGGGGAAAATAGGGTTGAATTTAATTAAGATATATGTAATTTTTTATTATTTGATGTCGTATCCACTTGGAGTAGTTGTCCATTTCGTGAACTGGATGTCCGGTTAATGAAATGGATATGTAATTTTTCCACTTAAAGAAGCAAGACTATTTTACACCATCTGGACACAAAAAGCATCCATTTCCTGTACTGTATATTTGGCATTGTCCACTTAGTAAAGCAATCACTCGTCGGTGTTTGAATGGCATGAACATTATATTGAACTACTAAAGCAAAAATGTTTAATATCATAGATAATTTTTATCCGCTTCTTGATCAACATTACACGGAAAAACTAACCACAACTAACCAAAAATGTCGGGTCATTGCATTGTATTACAATAAATAGATAAATGCCAAATATACAGTACAGGAACTGGATGATTTTTGTGTCCAGATGTTGTAATACCGTCTCGTTTCACAAAGTGAAGAAATTGTATATCCATTTCATGAACTGGACAAAAATATCCAGATGGTGAAATAAAATATTATTACACTATCTGGTTTTACTTCAGGAACTGGACATTCAGATGAGATATGTCTTGGTATACCTAAAATTTAAATAAACTTAACCAAATTAGGAAATAGTGTTTTACTGATGATATGTGAACTTCCATATAAA
The DNA here is from genome assembly GCA_019359885.1 of Listronotus oregonensis. Lineage (NCBI taxonomy): Eukaryota > Metazoa > Arthropoda > Insecta > Coleoptera > Curculionidae > Listronotus > Listronotus oregonensis. Next base: position 23,810 of record JAHBCN010003419.1, on the reverse strand, counting down.
AACGGACCTTATCTTCACTGAGGTCAAAAATAGGATTTTATTTTTTTCTTTTTAGGAAAGCTTCTTCGAAACACGCTGGGATTTCCAAAATTTTTCTTATTTCTTTTTAAAGTTTGATTTTAAAAAGTTGCTAGTACCGAAACAGCTAATTTAGAGCATTTTTGTTTTTCGGATCCACTGAAAAATCACCACCCACTTGATGATGTTTTAAAAAATTGTGTACATATTTTAGCTTTAAAGGTGTAAATTCTTAAAGATTGTATTCGCTAGTTAAAGAACCCCTAGTTTAGATCTTTGGCTGGCCTGAAATAATAGCCTTACGAAGTCACATGTTAAAAGTTTACAAATTCAGCATTCAGCTTAGTTCTTCCCCTCGCCTTCCAAAAAACGTTTTCCTACGGCTCTGCTTATAAATCATGAACAAATAATAGATTAGTCATGGATACACACATTAATAGGACAAGTGAAAGTATTAGTTTTTAGGCCATTGCTAAATTGCAATAAGTTGATTCCAGTCCATCCAACAGTCGAGTCGTACGCTTTAGTTTTAGTACTGTTTTTCTCTGAATTTTAGGATAAATTATCTGCTTATTATTGTAGAAAGCTTAAAAGACTTTAAATTTCTTATTATTTTTCCAGAATTTGACTTTATACAAGAAAGTATTTTGCAATTTTTAAACTATTTTTATAAGATTATATATTTAATTAAAATTAAATTCAACATAAACAAGTTTTTCAAAGATTTTAAAACATATTTTTAACATGTATTTATAATAACATTATTAAAAATTTTTAGGTGATAAAGAAACAGTTGACTTAGAAGCAGATATTTTAAAAGAAAATTACAGTAAAATTGTCGAAGAATGGCAGTGCGCAACTAAAGGTGAAACTTTTAGAGTTTCGTTGCGTTTTGAATTGTTAAAATTTAATGCTCTTAAAGCAGTGGAGGAGTTTTTGAAGATAATACGAAATTCTTTACATGATATATTCAATGACATACGTTCTAAATATTGGCAAGAAGTAGAAAACATACAAAAAGCATGCAGTATAATTCATGCAGCTGTAGAAAACGAAAAACTTCTTCAGAAAGAATTAATTTTTGTTGATAATACATTTTATATCAATCCAGAGATAAACTTGTTTGATAATGAGCCAATAGTTCCAGAGATAACTAATGATACTACCGAAGAAGCGTTTACTGTTAGGCAGTTATCCAAATTAGTTGATATTCTGTTATCTTTATGTCCAAGTGGGTACATTCTCAGAGGTAGTTTTATTTTCATACTACAGGATATAATCTGGAATAATCCTGAAGATGGTTCAGAACCTATGGCACCAGATCTTTGGAAAAAACTGGATTCTTCTGGTTTAAAAACCCTTCTTGATGAATTATTTGATGATTTAGAGTATGTTTATTGGAGAGATTTTATAGTTTATAATATAGGACTAAATTACCCTACAGAGAAAGAATTATTGCTTACAAGAAAAAAATTAAGAGAATGCGATCCGGACGCAACTGAAATGGTTGCAGACTACCAGTTCTATGGTACTAAATTGTGGTTTGAGTATGCTTACAAGCAGGAAGATGCCACCAAACTAAGGGAAACCAAAGAACTTTTATATAAATTATATTACGTTAAAAATTATGGTATAAACTACACGGCCTTACTTCTGGATTTTTGTAAAGATGAACGTTGCCTGGAAGGATTTGGAAAGGCATTGGAGTTATCGTTAGGAAAAATGGTTTGCTGGGATCGTGATATGGGTAACACATTTACACAACAGTTTCTTCGAAAAATGAGCGAGCACGACGAAAGTGTTAGACTTAGAGAAAAAGAGCAAGCTGAATGCTACAGAGTAGCTTATGAAGAAGTTTGTAAGCTAGTCGACTATGTCGTCCATATATCCGAGGATATTATTATTGAAGATTATATAGAAAAGCAGGAAAATCATCAACAGCTTGAAAAGAAATTAAGTGATAAGGATAGTGAAAAAGAAAAACATAGAAGAAGCAGTATATTAAAGAAATCTCCCGATTTACCAAACAGCAAAAGATCCAGTAAAGGAGAAGAAATTAAATTTAAAGATTTAATAGAAAAGGCAGGCAACACAACTGAAGAAAAAAGCAAACAGAGTCTCAGTATAGAAGAAATCAACCGCCAGGAAACAAATTGTCTTGAAAGGGAGAGTCTTAAAATAGATAATTGTGAAATCTTGAAAGATTTACCTAATAAAGTCGATACAGATGCCTCGGACTATACTCAGATCGCTTTTTTCTTGCCACTAGATGTTGTTATTACTGTAATAACTGCTGCATTGCCCTGGCATTCCCGAGTCGCTGTTTATGAAGATTTTAGTTTTTGGGAACAAGCCGTCCAAATTTATGAAAACAATAGGAACGCTAGTTTTAACATGTCAGTTTTAACACATGAGTTTTTAAATAGTGACGATTTTTTAAAACTTTTAGGCATGACAAAGAAGTTTAAAGCTTTAGATCCAGTTAGAATAGTAAAAAATATTATAAATGATAAATGAATTAAATTAAAGAAAATACATACAAGAAAGGTGTCTATATTTTTAGGAAAAATAGTATACTACTACAAAACTTTTTCAACTAATGTAAAGATGTTTGTTCATGGTTTAATGCAAGACTATACACGGCTTGAATGACAATTTTAATGCAATAGAGTAGGATACATATGTATGGCCCCTTTTGAAAAGAGAACGACAACAATTTTCCTTCTTTTACTTCCAGTACGACGACGGACGACGGCGCACAGTGGGGCGAGTGATAGGCTAGACCGGGCATTTATTAATATCTCCATTTCTACTGGTCCTAAAGTATTGCTTCTGGTGTCATTTTAAAGCAAATTGAATACTCTATTGAACTACATGTTCAGCAATGTTTAAATATGTACGTACATAGAGAATCGTGGTTTGTAAGGACATAATATCAACATATGTTTTATAAATTTTAATTTTTTTAATACATTAAAGTTCACAAAAGCAAAACTAAAACTATAAACAAAAATATATCTAGAAGTAAAAATTTTAAAAAATCGATTACCTATTTAATTTAATAATAAGAATTTTAAGCTGGAAGAATATATCTTTCAAAATTCTTAAGTTTTTTTTGTTTCCATTAGACGTTCTTTTACTTCTAAAGAGAGTGTTTCTAAACGATCCTGATCGTTGTTAAGTGTTGGCTTATATGTAATATCAAAGAGTCTGAATTAATTAACAAATTATTGAAGATATCTCTATTGGTAGCCGTCCTTAAAAACTTTCTTGAAAAAGATTCTCTGTATACTCGTAGGTATTTATGGTTATCCTCGTGAGCATCTTCTGACAGTATACCAATTGGTACAATAACAAGCTTGACTACTTCCGGGCCATGTATTATCAGTTTGTGAACTGTTACTACATGGCAGTTTTGCCAAATTCAAACAGCAATTCCAATAAATTTAATTAAGATAAACGAATTTATTAAAAAGACTATTAAGTTAGTTTTTATACTTCAGGACATATAAAACATAAAGAATAGACCTATATTTGAAAAAAGAGCAATAGAGTGTTTTCTTTTTTAAATTAAGCAACGACCAATGGAATTAAAATGTCCACAAAGGCGCGTGGATATTAAAACTAAAAATAAAAAAAAAATGAATAAGCAAAATTAGGCAAGATCTGACGACGTTGTAAATAAGACAATACCTATACTCCTAAAAAAAGCATACCAAATGGTATTTTCCACAGTGTTGCCATTCCGTAAATATGTATTAACAATTTTAGCAATGTTTTAAATACCATACATTTTATAAAACTAGGACTAGACTAGGACTTTTCCTCAACGGCCTATTTGTGGCAGAGATACCATACCATCCTGCAAGGTCATCGGATTTGACTCGTCTTGACTTTTTTTGTGGGGCCAATTAACTAGTAGTAAAAAGTAGTTCACAGGTATCCACATGAGAGGCCAGTTAATTTAGTTAAGGGTAAAAATTTTCGACATTACTAAGTCCATACTCCGGAGGTATTGTCTAATGTTAGGACGCATGTCTTCGAGCATTTATTAAATATATATATATATATATATATATATATATATATATATATATATATATATATATATATATATATATATATATATATATATATATATATATATATATATATTTTTTTCAATTTATCGGATCAAGAATCCGGATTATATTTTGTTTTTATACTTACAAATGGTAACTACAATACGAATGATACTATAATCCAAATGATGACTAAAGCGTCAAAGATTTTAGAACGGAACTTGAGCCGCAAAATATAATTTTAGCCTCTTTTTAAAGTGCTGTTACTCTTTTTGGTAAATATTCTTTAAATTTAAATATGTTTTTTCTGAGATTAACATGCATCCACCCTTAAATGAAAATTTTTTCAAACTATATTCCAAAAATGGCGATGCTAGGTCTTCGTAGGTTTTTTAAATGTGATTCTTGGGATAACCTTAAGCAACCTATAAATGGGACATCTTATTACAACTTTACACTAAGTTTCACAAGTACCGTTTATAATTTTGCAGCTTGCAGAATATAAAAATGTATTAAAATGTCAAACTCATTTTTTGTAAGACACCTGTGTTATTAAAAGTTTTAGGTAAAAAATTGGAAATTAAAATAGATTTAAAATGGCGAATTTCGCATTCATAAACCGATTTGCCCCATATTCGGGATAAAATGGTTTTTGAGGGTGCTAGGCAAAATTTGGAAATTAAAAAACTTATGTCAAAATCTGGAAATTTGAAATGGCGTATTCAACATGACGGATATTAGAAATGAAGAGACTTTGTATTTCGTGCAAATTTTATTAAAACCAGCAGAGCGCTTTCGGTAAAACCATATCAGTGGCTATTCGTCGTCAGCAGGACCGCAGCTTGACGACGAATAACTGTGATGGTTTGCTTTGGTTAAAAAGCACGAAATAAAATCTTTATTTCCAAATTCTTACGTGCACACAGCCACAACCAAGTTTCATTTATGACGGGTATTGGCATTTATTAACCGATTTGTCTAAACTTTGAAATATAAGGAATTGATTTCAAAAAGATTATGTTCCTAGCCAGCTCTGAAACACACAACACAAAAGTAGAATTTCTTTGGGCTTAGAGCCTCGTCAGTTATTTTAACAGAAACTATCAAATTAAGTTATCATAGGGAAATGCCATAATTTCTGTTAATAATTTATTGATTGGGGGTGTTAACAAAAAGATAATAAAAATAAAACTAATGTATTTTTAAAAAAATCGCTTTAATAATTACAAGAGATATCACATTTTTGGAATTCTTATATAATGGTTATACAAATATTAAAACTATTTTAACATTTAAATATTAAACCTAAATTTTTAATTACAAAACGTTTAGCTAGAGGCTATATATTTATTTTTAGAGCTTATCTTATGAGCACATATTTTTTTTAATGTCGACATTTTAAATGGTCTCGTTTCACATTGAAATGTTACCGAAACATATGCTGTTTAAGGTTTTTTAAAATCTATTAAGGAAATTGGCGACATGAAAGCTACGACATCAGTAGCCTTTTGTTTTTTTCTATTATAGAAACGATTCTTTATTCGTTAGTTCGTGTGGGTGAATCGTAATACATAGTATTTAGCCCTAGTTTTAAGCAGGTTATCAGTTGTTTAAAAAATTTAGATATTACTAGGGGCACCATTGCACTGCTGTTCTGAGTAACACAACACTCTAAACACTCAAAAAGCGCCTCTCTGATGCTTAACGAAGAGGTAACATTAACTGGTAGTTAACATCACACTGGCAATTATTACTTATTACTCACTTCCTAGCGATGGTTAACTTTATTGATCTGACAAGAAGCGGTGTTTAAAAGCAGAGAGAGGCCTTTGTAATAAATGTTAATGAAAATTTTAAAATTTGAATTACAAAAAAAGTTATTGAAAAAAGTAAAGATTATCGTTTTTTTGGAAAATTTAATTTTATAATAAGTTAAACTTTTACAGTCGGTCCAGTAATCATACATATCGGTATCATTCAAATATGCCCTATGGTTTAGGTTGGTTTGATACTAAAGTACAATGTCAGTTTTAACTAACTTTACATTTTTCACAGCCAACAAAAATTTAACAAGAAATTACTTTTTTAGCACGAATTTAAAAATATAAAGAAGTTTAGAAACTGTACGTAACTTGTATCTCCTAATAAGCCTAACAGAAGGAAAATATTTTTGTGATTCGCTATAATACTACAAGTTAATAAAATCAGCTTTAATTATAACTATTTTGTAGTACTAATGCAATCAAATTTATATTTTGCGAAATTATATAAAGTATGGTGTGCATCATATAGTCATTTATTTTGCGCAGTTTTTAAGCTACCACTCTTCACAAAATAATTTTTAATTATGACAAAGGATAATTAAAATTTAAGAAAACAACTTGCAATAGGAGGCTGAAATAGGTAATAATCTATCGAGCATGGCTTTTATTTAAACACATTTTTGGCACCTATCTACACAATTGTCTAAATAGAATATCTATATTAACAGATTAAGAAACAATAAACAGATCCTGATATTTAAGTTTATGTCAAACCTTCCCTATAGTACTTGTATCGTTATAATTTTATTATAGTCTTGAAGGAATCGGTGCATGAGTACCAGAAACTATTCCACCTCTTTTTTTTATACAATTCCCTTTAAATTGCCCTATTGATAATATAAATGCATGTTGCCATGGCGCCACCTGGTGCCATATTGTTTAAACCGAAATTGTGGATTGTTATTTTTTAACCGGACTTTTTTTTTCATATTTTTTATTGAAATACAAATAAAAAAGTCCTATGACTTTTTAAGATAAAGTTATTATTTTTGAAGATATGAATTTTAAAAAGTTCGAAAACTCTCAAATTTCGGTACTTCTTACCCATGAAAAATATATATTAAAAAAAAACAGAAAAAATATATTTTTTAATTCTGTATACAATAGTTAATAACTGAGATTTGAAAAAGTTTCATTTTTTATACAGGTTTTTTTATTGTTCATTACGCCCGCTTACAAGTAATATAAAGCTCCAATAACTATTGTAAAATTGATTTCAGGAAAAAAACTTATAGAAACAAATTGTGGATAATTAAATTATTAATAACATTGCTCTCCTTAACAATTTTAATAAGGTTACTAGTTTTTAAGATATGAGTCAGAGATGGCGATACTTAAAGGTAAGGGACGCATACTTGTGAGCGCGTTTAATAAACAATCAAAAAACCTGTATAAACAATAAAAAACTTTAAATTTCAAATAAGGATATGATTAACTATTGTATAAATAATAAAAAAATATATTTTTTATGTTTAATTTTTTTTAATATATATATTTCATGGATCAAAAATACCCAAATTTGAGATTTTTTGAACTTTTAAAACTTCATATCTCCAAAAATATTAACCTAATCGTAAAAAGTCACAGAACATTTGTTATTTGTAGTTTAATAAAGAATATGAAAAAAAAATGTCCAGTTAAAATATAACAATTCCTTGCAATTGTTTAAACAATTTCGGGTTAAACAATAGGGCATCAGGTGGCGCCATGACAACATGCATTTATATCATCAGTAGGGCAATTAAAAGAGGCTCGTATAAAAAATTGAGGTGGAATAGTTTTTAGTACTCATGCCTTCTCCTAGACTATTAAGGCATTTTTTAAAAGATAGGATCGCAATTTAATTGGTGACCTACAAATCAAATTTGTGACTAAAATCCCTAGTTATCTAGTTGTGCAGTTTTAAATATGGTCAACGTTAGTTGTATATGGATAATTGATATGGATATTTTTTAAATGCTTCGCCTCATCTCAAACGTTCACAAATTAGCTCCTACTGGCTTTGCAGGCAAATTACCTTATGTACCGGGTGTCCAAATAAGAAAGGACGCCGGCTGTATCTCGGAAAATGTTTATCGCACAGGTAAAAGTGGTCAAGAGAAATAGCTGGAAATTATTTTCAAGTTTCTGAAATGGCCGCTAGGGGGCGTAACTGCAATCTTGAACCTAAAAAAGTGATGTTTCTGTGAATTTTGCTATATTAACCTAACAAAAAAATACCTGATTTTAAAAGTCGAGGATAATTTAAACCTTTTTTGTTTGACAATTTTTGCTGTATTCCTAAAATTAAAGTGGTGGGGGGTATTTAAAAGATTCCGTAAAAAACACCCTGTGTCTTCGAAACGGCTAAGCCGATTTTAACAAACTTGAGCTAGTTAAAAAGAGCTACTCTCGGGCTATAAATGTTATATTATTTGAAGTTTTGTTAGTTTCACATGTCGCCGCTAGGGGGCTTTTTCCAAAATTCCGATAGAAATGGTTAATTTTCTCAAAAAAATTAAATGCATTGGTATGATCTTTTTTTCATTAAAAAGTAGCTAAATATTTCTTAAACAAGCTCACGAAAACCGTATCTAGATATCTTGTTTCTTCCCTAAAATTTAGGCCAAAGAAAATTTTATACGTCAATATCTCAAAAACTATAAAAGCTACAAGAAATGTTATATGACATAAATTATGTATTTTTATAGAGTGTTTTTTACGAAAACCTTTAAATACCCCCCACCACTTTATTTTAGAGATACAGCAAAAATTGTCAAACAAAAAAGGTTCAAATTATCCTTGACTTTATAAATCGGGTATTTTTCTGTTAGGTTAATGTAGCAAAATTCACAGAAACATCACTTTTTTACATTCAAGATTGCAGTTACGCCCCCTAGCGGCCATTTTAGAAACTTGAAAATAATTTTCAGCTGTTTCTTTTGACCACTTTTACTAAAAATATTTTTCCCCAACGCTGTTCGATAAAGATTTTCTAAAATACAGCCGGCGTCCTTTCTTATTTGGACACCCGGTACACGATGGCAGATTCAATTTTTAAGTCAAGCAGTCAGCAGTCTTTCCAAAAAAAGGCGATAGTACAGGGTAATTATTGCTTTAAACTACGTATACCGCGACCCTCAATTTTGAAACACAATAGTTTTTACTGATGAAAAGGCATTTCAGTCCACTTGTAACGACACTATTCGTGTGTATCAATTTGTATTTTTTTCGTTAATTTGTAGGTCAGTAAATGAAGACCGGAAAAACCTCAAACCTGACGATCAAGTTGGGCCGTCACAATTTTTTTTTATTTACAGGTTTTAATGTGTACATTAACCTCTGAAAATATCATATATGGAAAAATGTCCGCAAGGGCCTGAAAATGGCCCTTAAGAGCCTGAAAATCCGTTTTTGGGATTTAAACAGTAATGAAGAGCAGTTCAGTACCTACAAAAATGGTCCCTATGATTTTTTTGCTACCCTAATACTTCTTGCAAAAAAAGAGTTGCGAAAATCATTAGTGTTTGGAATCTAAAAATATGATACTTTCTTATCAAATTCTGTGACAAAGAGTCTGGAGATACACTGATCCACATGTTTTAAACTGCAAAGACCAATTGTAGATGGCGCCATCACTTTTTTTCCTATTTACGAAATTATTACGATGATAAACGTACCTCTAAAAATGATCTATTTCTCAACAACTTTTGGTGTTGGAAACGTGATTATTTTTCTTCGTGTAAGTCTTTGAGCCCCTCTTAACGAAAACGGGGCTAAACATCTACCACTTAATCACCATTCCACCACGCTTGTCTCCGATGCATATTCCTGGTTGGCATCATCAATCTCCTCCCGGACTATTCTGTCCACTCTTTCTTCCTTTTGGTCTATTTCTTCTTCTGTTTCTTCCTTTTGCCCTTTTGTCTCTGACTCTACTCCTGTCTCTCTATTTTCACCTGCAACCATTTCTTCTCCTTTCTCTGCTTGTTCAGGCACGATTATATCTTCATTTTTCATATCCTTGTAATTAGAACACGGGCCTGAATGACATGAACCACAAATAATCGAGCACTTTAGTTCTGTTTTCATCGGGGTGAGAATTTCCTCGATTTTTCGACAAATTAAAAAACTTGGAAAAAATGGAAGATTGCCATCGAGAAGGGGGTAATCTAAGCTTTCGAATGATGTGCATTGAAAGCCGATATGGTCCTTAATTATCTATTAATTCCCGATAGACCCGAGCATTTTTGAAAACTCCGGAAATCAAAAAAACCGCTCTAAGAACAACACGTTGTTTATAAAAATACACAAAAAATATTTATTGAATCTTTCGCAATGTATTCAACACTTTTCAAAGCCCCATTATTAAAAAAGATTTAATAAAAATACATATAACATATGAACAGATTGATAGGAGGATTAAAATATCGAGGCAAAACTAATTTTGGCTCGAGTTTTCAATATTCCAGAAAAACAAAAAAAAGGAAAAGATATTATAGCTACAGGTTTCTTCTTTCATATAAACTTTGAATCATAAAAAAATGTGCATTTTTACGTGAGTAATTTAAAAATTTGTCCTTCCGCATGGAAGTGTAAGTAGCTTAGAGCGCCTTTCGAGATGCAGGACAGGTGCAAAAAATACGCGGCGCGTTAATGCCCGGTTATCTCAAGAACCATCAAATTTCTGACAAAAGTGATGGGAACCATTTTTGCAGCTAATGAACTGCTCTTCATTTTCGTCTAAACACGAATTGCGTAAGTATCATATTTCGAGAGATATCGGCCAAAACAGTTGAAAAATAGAAGGTTAATAAACACATTAATACCTGCAAATTAAAAAAAAAATTGTGACGGCCCAACCTGATCTTTAGGTCCACAACTTCGTTTACTCAACTATTGATCAAATTTTATTGTCCAATTACAAATTTTACAAAATTATCTATGTTGAGGGAGGGCAAAAAAGCAATTTTTTTCGCAAATTCAAAAATTAAAAATTTCCTAACAAAGTGTTCCTCTTAAGGCCAATAGCACCTGGTTCATAATGGTGTGGGTCCCATTTTTAAATAAAAAAGAATTTAAAATCCTGGAACCTCCCTTAAGTTTAGCGCCCAAAATTATTTAAAATTTTTGAAAAATTATATAAACATTTTGAAGAAAACAATGCTTTCATCTAATGGACATCGTCCCAAAAATACTTTTATATATCAACAAGATAACTGCCCAGTCAGCACACCCCATGCAGTAAGGAAATGATTTCAAACTCATAACGTGGAATTCTGCCATGGCACAGTATTAGTCCCAATATTATTCCGATCCAAAAAGTTTGGTGTATAATTGTAAACAAAATTTACAAACAAAACTTTGGGCCACAAAATTTAAACGAAACTGTACGTAACTTGTATTTCCTAATACGCTTAAAAAAAGGAAAATATTTTTGTGATTCGCTGTAGCACTACAAGTTGAAAAAAAAACAGCTTCAAATATGACTATTTCGTAATATCTGTAGTACTTATGCAATTAGGTTAATATGGTGTGAAATTATATAAAGTATGGTGTGCATCATATAGTCATTTATTATGCGCAGTTTCTTAGCTACCACTCTTCACAAAATGAAAACAAATTGGGAAAATATTTCACTAGTACTAGAAAAAGCTGAATCCAAATATTATATTCAATATAATTTAGTCAATGCAAAAATTAGATCTAATTCCAACTTTATTTTTGTTTTTTTTTATATCTCATATTAGTGTTTTATTTATTGGCATAATCTTATATTTAAGCTGAAGCTAATGCTTTAAATTTTTGAGAACCTGTGACATATGTTCACTTTCAATAAACAATCAATTTCAGAAGCTGTTTATTCATAAGACTTTCAGGAAAACACATGTAACCAGTGTGACAACCCCATTTTTTTTATTCTTCTTTTTTGCTTTTATATCGTGTTTTCGATAGTAGACAAAGGGAACCCTCTCTGTATATTGTTTCTTGATCTGAGCTTATACAAAATGGTAAGTATGATCCTCATTTTATTAAAATATAAATATGACTTATATTTATAGCCTTATTATTAAGTGGTGTGCTCATTATCATAGACTAAAGAATATAATGCCAATTTATGTAGATGTTATCAGTAAACCAATAAAATAGTTTTGAACACCTTACAAAAGTTTTGATACACATAAACTGTAATGTCCCTGTTATTAAAATAAATTATTGGTGGTATATATTTAGTTGCCATTTTTAGCACAAAATACGCGCGCTGTTAAATTATCTTAGTAAACGAGGTGTTGTACGCGTTACTAAGTTGAAAGCTTCATTTAAAAATTATAAGCATAACTTAACTTTAAGTATAAACTCATAAAAGTTTAGTTCATTTTACGGAGTTTTTTTTGGTACCTAAGATTACCAGTGTTATCTTGTAAAAATTGATGCCTAGAACACAAAAACCAAATCTATACAAAAGTTAACTTTTTCTAGTTTTCTCCATGTAATACCCTATTAAAAATAGCCCTTTTTTGTTTTTCCTTCTTTTATAGTAAGAAATATTGATTTAATTGTAACCTATAACTATTATGAATTCATATCTTGGACCTATTTAAAAGTGAAAAGCGGCTAAAGGCCACCACCACCAACAGAAAAGAACTGGAAGAATTATGACCACCCAATCTCAACGGAGTGGTAGTCCCTTTTTTAAAAAGAGGTCAAATATTTAGGAGTTATTTTTGACCAAAAAATGACTCTAAGTCCATATCTAAGCAGTCACTCAAAAAGCAAAAATTACCCTTGGTAGATGCCGAAGTCTCTGCGCAAAAAACTGGGGACTTAGCCCAAACATGAACTTGCGGTTATAACAAACAATGATTCAATTGCAGAAGAAGAAACTGCAGAACACTTGTGGTGCCACTGCAAGGCCCTATGTCGTCAGAGGTTTGCAAGGCTCGGTTAGGACAAGTCCAAAGGTGCAAGATTTACTAAGGGTCTTTAGTCTGTGGAGTCTGATTAAGAAGACCGGCTTGCACATTGAGCTCTAAGTATATGGAGGATCCATAATAAACCTGTGCAGGTTGCAGTGGTAGAGGATATAGAATCCAAGTCCTGAATTAATCTTATCTAATTTAATCTAGAGGGTCATTGTTCAAATAGTAGTTTTTTTCCTAAATAAAAGTTAAAATATTTTACACTGACTATTTCACTAGAGTGTATTACACCGGCAATAAAATCGGTATCCAGCTGAAAATATTGCTACCTGGACAAAACCAACAACATGGTATTTCAGCGACAATTTTTTGACATTGTCAAACTGATATTTTTCATTCATAATTTTTGAATTATCGGCAAAAAATGAGTTCAAACAATGAAAACAGATTTGGAAGTAATTCATTTACTGAGATCGAAAAAGCAATTCATAACACGATCCCTTATAACACGGCGAGCGAAATCGAAAAAATCTGCTTGGGAACAATTTTCCCAATTTCTTGAGGAAAGAAATTACAATTTGGAAAAAGATACTTCGCCAGAAGATTTGGCGAAAATTTTAGAAGATTATGGGTATAACATGAAGAAAAGAAATGAAGAGGACTACAAAGAGTCTAGTATAAAATCCTTGTGGAATACAGTGGCACAGATGGTGCAAGAAAAATATTTCAAAGAATTTGGCAAAAAAGTGGATCCATTTCAAGACATAATGTTTAAATCAGCTCGATTGGCACGAGATGCAAAGCGTCGGCAACTTCAGGCAAGGCCTGAAAAAAGGAAAGTGAGTTCAAAAGCATTTACCACTACAGATCTTTTGGAAATGGCCAAATGTTACGACGAGGACAATCCAGACGGATTACAAATAATATTTTTCCACATTTGTTCCTTTGAACTTGCCTGGCGTGGCAACGAAGCCGTTAATTGTAAAATTCAGTATTTTCAAAAAGAACTGGGCCTCAAAGGTAGGTAACTAAATAATTGTTATATTTATTTTGTTTGCTTAAAGATTAATTTTTTTAGGCAACTTCTCTGGAAGGGTTGAATATAATCCCATATTTTCGAAAACTTCCCAAGGAGGCTCTAAAAGTTTGACAAATAGTAAATGGCTAGTAAGAAACAGAACCAATGAAAACCTGTGTCCAGTCAGATTATATTTGAAATTAATGGAAAAAAGAGCAACTAATCCTCACTTGACCATAGAGCGATTGTTTTTAACTATACATCCCAACTGCAAAAAAGGAGTATGGTACAAAAACATGTCTTTGGGCTTAAATACCTTATCAAAGTGGACAAAACAATCTGCTGAAAAAATTGGCTTAGATACAAAAAAATTTAAAATTACCAATCATTCCCATCGATCTTCTGCAATCTCTACTTTAACAAAAAATGGAGTTGGTGATCAAGAAGCTATTAAGCTCACAGGACATTCTAGTACCAACTCTTTAAAACCATATCTTCAGCTGAATCCAGAGCACCACCTAAATTTAATTAACAATTTGCGACAAAATAAGGAAAATGAAGCTTCGGCCTCTACGAGTACTCAGGTCCAGGTACAAACTCAATCTGCTGTGGTTGAAAAAACAGCGCTCAAACTAATAATTATTATAATTGCACATTTTATATAAATAATTAGGAAGTTTTTAGTTTACTTGTTTTGTAGGCATTTTTTTTAAATAAAATAATTCTGTATTCTGTTTATTTTCAAAATCTCCTTACGTGAAATAGTCATGACGAATACCACTCAAAAAAATTATGTAGGCAAAATTGTTCTCAAGGTTTTATGCAAGTTTGTTGCTTTTCGGTAATTTCGCTCATGAAATTTTTGAAAAAATCACGAGCCGTTAGGCGAGCAACAAACTTTCATTCATACCTTTCGAATATTTTGCCGACAAAATTTTTTCTCTTGTGATATTATATATGATAATTTGGACATCTCACCGTATTAACTGTAATTGTCCGATTTGAATTTTAAAGACGGATTATTAAGCTTCAAATTTATTCCCCAATCTGTAAAAATTCAATTTCCATATAAATTTGGCAATGCTTTTGGAGCCCAGTAGTGGGAGATCAAAGCAAGCGAGGAAAAATATTAAGCAACAGGCTGTTTCTGTTAAATTTTATGTACCTAAACAGCTTCTATTTTGCTCTGTAAGCTTAGCTAATTTAAAACTCTGCATTCTTAAAAGCGAGTTGGCATGGCGCAGCCTTTGGCAATCCTATATTATGGTCGGCTCGTGAGGTATTCTATAAATAATAATAGCAAATCTAACTATTTAGTGGTGTGTAAATGGGTAAGTCACGGGAGAGTCTAGCCAAACCCAGCGAGTTGGACATCTTTAGTCTATGACTTGAGAATGCTTAATTTGTAGTTAATTATTTGTCACATTTTATAATATTTATTTTTATGCAAACAGAAAAAAGCGAATTTGTATTCTTGCAAATTTTTAAAAAACAAAAGTTTACGTTTTTTTCTTTTTAGATAACTTTTTTTAACAATGTAAATAATCATGTAAATTTGTCACTATTTGATAACTTAAATATATCACAAACTAATATCAATATAGGACTAACTCCACTAAAATCTTAAATTATTTTTTAATTATCACATAAACAAAATTACCCTGTAGTTTTCTACGAGTTAATTAAAAATAAGTCAAATAAAATTAAACAGAAGCTTTGTAAAATAAGTTTTTGGTTTTTTACAGATTGCTTCTCAAATTTTATGTGTTGAAATTTTCATCGATTTATATTAAGAACAAATATTAAGAATAATACTAGTACTTTCAATTAATTTACGTCTACGTGATAAGGCCTTTTTTCTAATTTTTAAGTAAATATTTTCGGAATTTTGATTGCTTGTTCTAAAGAAGAAAATACTACAGGTAATATAAATATTGAACAAATACATTTTTTATGAAAAGAGTTAATACAATGTTAGAAAAAATAAGTTATTAAATAATTGTAAAGGGTCTTTCAGAAAATTTGCAAGTGGCAAGTGGGGTATTGTTAAAAAGGAAATTTAAAATCAAAGATGGCCACCATATAAAAATCGAATGTTTAGGTTAATAACTAAAAAACAAAAGACGACCGGAGAAAAAAAAAAAATGGTGGCGAAATGTTGGTCGTCAAAAAGTGTTTTAATCATGTCATAGTTTAAAAAATGTCAAGATTAAAACAAATGAATCACAAGCAAAAATGAAAATCGACGATTTACGATTTTTCGCTAATATCTTCAAAACTAAATTTTCAAGGAAAAATTTACCTACACAGTTAAATTCAGCATTAAATTCTCTAAAACTTTTACTAGCAATACATATAGGCCGAATTTGGGACACGTTGTATAAAAACAAAACAAAATCTGTAAAATACCAGAAACTTATGATTTGTGTAGCTTTTTTAAACAACTTTTTGTGTTACATTAAATATGTGCTAACCTAAAAGATATGTTAATTTTTTAATAAGAGAAGTTGGCTGGTAATACCCTAAACAAAATCCTGATTTACCTCAGTTACTTACCTAAGCTTACTAATTATTGCAAAAACGTAATAAATTCTACACAATTATTTCGTTTTTTTTTAATCAAAGTAACTGAGCTGACTAGGATTTTACTTTGGCATTGGTTTATTCTGTGTAATAATTTATCAGATTAATAAGCAAACTTGCTTTTTGATTTAAGACCAATTCTTTTTTGAACATAATTTCCTTCTAATAAATAAGCTATTTATAAAGGTTTATGACCATTGTGCAAAAACCAACAACAGTGTCTAAATTTAAGGTTTAATAACAAAACCATTGGAGGCAATGCAATGTTGAAGGCGAGAAATTGCCATTGGCATATAAAGGAGGGCGGACACCTTGCCCACCCAAGGACAAGACCTCGGGATACCGAGCCAAAAAAAAAAAATAATAATAATAATTTATAATCATGACATTTTTATTTAATATTTAAGAAATATTAAGCTTTAGATTTAATACCGCCAAAGAATTTTTAAACGTAATTCGCAAATTATAATACTCCAGTGCTAAGAATTAGGTATATAGACCCGTTTAAGTCTACAAGTTTCATTAGGTTGTAATTCTCTGTTAATTAATACATGCTATTCCTGTCATCTTTCGAAATAAAAAGTAAACTTCCTTCCGGATTTCAGTAAACATCAATAATAAATGATTTTATTTTACACCTAATGGATGCGCAGTAACAGCTATGCCGATGATAATCGTATATATTTTATTTTTAATGTTTTAAATTAATTTGTGGAAATACTTTTTTGTTAATTTTTGGTATGTCAACAACGTTAGCACAAGTTGAGTTGTTTATTTAAATGGTAAATTTAATTTGTTTAATTCTGTATTTTTTTTTGGACTTTATTTAATAGTCCTTATTGGGCCTTCAGCCAATTTTATTTGATTATTTTTTAATTCTTTTAGCTTATTTAAGGCCTTTCGCCAATCCTTTTATTTGTTTTTATTTTGTATATTATTATTGTAATTTATTTAAGGCCTTCAGCCATTTATTTTGTTTAGTATTAAACTTTAATTATTTTTTTTACAAAACTCTTTTGAAGACCTTTTTTTTGACACTCTTTCAAGACTTCTTTTAAGAACTCTTCTACAGACTTTATTTTTAGAGTCTTTCCTCAATCAGTATCAGGCAGTATAATATTTTTTTAAGTCTAATACACTAACGCTTATTGTTATTTATAAATTTGAACTATTTTTTTATTTTTATTTTATAAAATATTAAATAAATAAATGTAAATTGTTTTAAATTGATGATTTTTTATTTAGCTCACCAGAATAATTTCTTGATATTATTATTTTCTTTTCTTTTTCTCTTCTTTCCGCCTTTTGATAAATTTTTTTTGGTCAATTAACAATTTTTTAATGTACTGGCGTGTAATCGCCCAGCTAGTCTATAAGATCTAGGGACTTTTGTAGACGTAAAAAAAACTGGTGGCCCATTACGGACTCATATTTTTACCCTGAGCTGCTGGTAGTTTGAGCAATCTACACTTGCCTTGGCATGAAGCTAACCATTGCGCGGGATCATTAATTTGTTGTAATTTTTGTTATTTTTTTTTACAATTGGTGTAGCTCATCATAGTCACACCTTTTTTTTTCTTATTAAACACTACTCTAAAGAAAGTGCGTGGCACCAGAAATTCTACGAAACGAGCTCCCAAATAAAATTGCCGTGTGCGCTCATTGGTCAAAATACGATGTGCACTTGCACTGACAGCAAGTAAATCAAGTACCTAATAACTATCCGCGCACATTGACCAATTAGCTGCTAGTATTTTCGTTCCTTAGGATGTCGTCTTGTAAAATAAACTTGCAACTCAATACTTTAAGTTAAAATTACTTTTTTTAAGTACAGTAGTCAACAACTATACCCGTGGGTATGCTATGCCCCTGCAACAAATATCATTTTCGTGCAAAAAGGTATCGCTCGACATGTGTACCGCGGCTGTGGCCAGCATCAAATAGCTATACGCTATACTATACTTTGTGGCTTTTGATGAATGCTTGTGTCGGTTCACAATTCATTGTTCAGACATGAATAATTATGAAGCTAATTATGTTTACTTATACAAAAAGTTTTTATGGGATTTTAAGTGTTTTTGTAAATAAGTAAAAAGAAATTCTTTTTACATTTTCAGAATTTAGCTCTCGTGTGTTCATTTTAATCTTAAAATGTAATCCATACTGTTAAAACTAAAATCGAAAACTTTTTTGGTTCTTCGGTTATTTAATATAATATTATAATAAATTATTTATTTTTTTATATTTATATTTATTATATAATATTTATATATATATTTAAAATAATTTAATATAAATTAATAATTATTATATTTAAATAATATTATATTATATATATATATATATATATATATATATATATATATATATATATATATATATATATATATATATATATATATATATATATATATATATATATATAATATATATATATATATATATATATATATATATATACGTTCGATTACTTTATAATATCACAGCCTCCTCCAGGAAGATAACTCTAGATACCTGAAAGAAACTTATACACTTTATCGACATTACGAATCCCACATATTAACCGATTTTTGCAAACACTGATTATTTATTAGATGTTAATAATCCTGCTTTAAAAGAATATTAAAACACTAAGAATGTTACTTAAAATGTCTCAACAAAAATATTTTTGTTTACTGGAGGAAGAGAAGAACCTTAGGAAAAAAGTTGTGTAATTTAAATAACCTAAATTCTTGGCAGTCTGGCATTGTAACAATTACCTAAATAGCCATTAGCTGATTTCATGGCGTAACCTGGTATCGTTATTCAAATACAAATTGCTTATCAAAGCATTAAAATATCAAAAAGTGATGTTTTATTTATCTACCCTTTGTTGTATTAGCTGCCATAAGGATTATTTAATTTTACCAATATCCATGTGTACAGTAACTTTTGTTTTTTCTTTATAAGATCATATGATAAGTTGCTTAGTCCATCTTTGTCGAACAATTTTTGTCCTTTTCTTAAAAGATCATACCTAAAATAGTTTTTGTGTTAAAGGAACTTTTGTTTTTGAAAATAACTTATTATATATCATTCACTGGCAGTTGAAATTTAAGGTTATTTATTTACATATTGCTATTGCATTAAATCTTAGAATACTACTTTTCAGTTACTTGCGTAAATGTGCTTGAATTTAATGGAACTATAGGATTATTTCAGTTTTTTTTTATAATTATTTATTTATTAATAGGTAATTACTTATTAAAAACAAGTACAAACTGAAATAAATTTATTAAATTGACGCAAATCAAGTTTAAAGTATCTTTACGGAATGCCTAGCTAATGCATGCATTTGAACAATAATTAAAAAAGTAAATCGTTTTAATGGACTGGTTTTAATTAAAACATATCCAGAATTAAAAACTAGCCTAAAAGTGGAAAAGGTGCGGTAAAAAACTTTGCATTATTATGTACTATTATCTCAGCATAAATTTAAATATCACAAGTCTTTGTTTTTATCGCCTTATATCATACAACAAACAATCCCAATACAAACCTGGCATGGTTAAATAATGCCCTAAATCAAAAATATACCCATATAATATTTACCCCGTTTTATTATGTATTATTTTTGGAAAATTAATCAATCATTTTTTAACACACTGTCAAGAAGATTATTTAATATTTTGAGAAAAACTATAAATTTACCTATTTGGATTTGGTTTGTCCTTTTTATGAGTCAACATAGTATACCTCGCAATAGTTATCGGGTATCTTGAAATGTAAAGATGGTGGAACCTTATTCTATTTGACATATCATCATCCTCCCCACCCCATCCACTAAAAGAATTTGAAAAGCCATTAAGGATTTTAAAATGGTTCGTACTAATAGCAGAAACGCCACCAAAAATTGCTGGATAAGGTAACCTAAAATTGTAAGTATATGTTTTTTATCTCATAAACTTGTTAAATTTTGGTTTAAATGCTGTATGAGATAAAGATAAGGAAGCATGAATCGACTAACCGGAATACTTACTTATATTTAAACATATCTACAGCTACACTCATATGTCTGGGTTGTTGAGGACAGGTATACAGGTTTCTATCGTCTTCAGGCAACAGATCAACGTCGTGAAAAATAAAACAGTCATAGTCTCTTAATTTTAGGGCTTCCACAAAACCGATATTCATAAGCATGGCCCTAAAATGGAAAATAAAATATATATATATATATATATATATATAAATATATATATATATATATATATATATATATATATATATAATATCTAGGACATTTTGGCAAAATATGCATTGTAAATTGAAACTCGCTTAAAGACCAAACCACTTCGTGACTCGGTAACCCCCAACTAACTGACCTATTAATTACTTGGTATGGTAACTTTCAAATATACTTGATTTTGATTAATAGTATATGTAAATTATTCTTCAAATATTAGAGCCTGAATAAACTGAACTATATGGAAGTTGTTAATTTTTACCTGTTAAAAGGTCCATTGCCATCTTGTTCGACCACAAAAATAGTATAATCCAATTGCTGCTTTCTAAGAAACGGATGCATGTGTTGTAAAAATAGTAATAAATGTTCACCCCTGCACCTGAAAGGTATAACGATGGCCACTTTTTTCTCTACCGTGCAATTTGTTGGGGCCCAATGACCTCCATTTTGTAGCCATGAAAATCTTTGTTCCAAAGTTTGTATGGATGGAACTGGATATTTTACTATTTGAACTCGGCCATCTGTAAATAAATACGATTTACAATAACAAATGAAAAACAAATTAACAAATAAGCGTCAAGCTTCTTTGTTAACTTTCACAATTGGTTATTGTATGGTATTGTTATGTACAAAAATGTGCTCCAGGTAAGTGGTACATTTGACTCCGGTTTACAGGCTTATGAATCCACCTAACTGTCCGCCGCCCCTTTTAATTTAGACTCCTTAGGGGCTCAATAATATAGGTGCTCCATAATAAGTGATTAAAAAGGCGGACATACTACTGATGACGGCGTCTCCCCCAAAATT
The DNA here is from genome assembly GCA_019359885.1 of Listronotus oregonensis. Classification (NCBI taxonomy): domain Eukaryota; kingdom Metazoa; phylum Arthropoda; class Insecta; order Coleoptera; family Curculionidae; genus Listronotus; species Listronotus oregonensis. The sequence continues at coordinate 2,379 of JAHBCN010003419.1, read as the reverse complement.
TTATCACGCTTACCCCTGTCCGCCATCCCTTTTTTATCCACCTAGGTGTTAGCCTTTTGAAATTTTGTTTAGTTATGTCAATACCTTTGCCCCTGATACATTATCAAGCATATCATCGATGACGCCCTTTACTTAAAAAAAATAAGCCACTTTTACCCCTTATAGCTACCCCCTGTATCCACTAGGATGCCTGCCCGCGCGAGTTTTAATTATTTGCATTAAAAGAATACATTACAATGGAGAAACCCATATCCCCCACAGGGGCCAAATCTCCGCTCTACCTCTCCCACTAAATATACAATTAGTTCTTAACCAAATGATGTTACTCACATAGGTACTGCGAAATATCTGGACATACTGGCATTTCTGCACCACCTTGAGATTTTTCTTCAATTATGACCGTTCTGTTTAAAAATTTTTCCCAAGTATCTGCTACCGTCGTAACTTCAAATAAATTCGCCACACTTTCGTACGTTGAAGATAAATTTCCAAGCAAAAATGGAGGTACAGTTACGATGTAGTTTAAGTTGGATAGACTGACCGAGAAGTTGGTAGTTTTCGAATACAGTTTGGGAGCGATGCGACGAGCGAGAAGAATTGAAGAAATGTTTGTAGCGTTTTTTATGTGATTTTTAAACATAAGCGTCTTGAGAAGCGGACCATAATTGTTGGAGGATTTTTCAAAGTAAGCAGAGGCACTAAAAAATAGCAGAAATTCTGGTACACAAACAACAATAAATTAGTCAATATTTAATTGTCTAAAATTCTGAGGCATTACATGGATTACCCATATACAGGATCACTCAATAAGAACTAAACAGGATGATATTTGTGGTTTATCTTAAAATTTAAAAAAATATAAAATTGCCATCTTAAGAAAATAATTTAAATTAAAACAAAAGATATGTGTTTCGGCATTTTAGGTATTTATTCTTACTTTTTTCTTTTTTCTAATTACAGTCGCAAATTTCTCATACAAAGTTTTCTAACTCTGTTGTTACTAAAAATAAATTCTAAATCAAATTAAACGTATTGAACAAATAATAAACGTTTTCAAAATGAAACCAATAATTTAGGTGTCCCGTTAGAAAAAAAATAATTTTACCTTGTATCTCTTTTGTTTCAGTTTAAATTATTTTTTGAATCAATTTCTTGAGATTCTACAGGAAAAAATACTCAAGATGGCAAGTTCACAAATATCTGATTCTGTTTGTTCAGTTCACGTTGGATGACCCTGTACACAAACAACAAGGAATTCCTTGTATAAAAACAATTTTTATTTTTCTGAGATTATTTAAGTAGAAAAAGAAATTTTTGGCTTTTCTCCAGAAAAAAAAGATATATATTTATTTTAAATTCTACAAAAAACTAAATTTTTAGTAAGTTGTGAAGGGAAAATCTACCCTTGCGACAATATAACTCAAAAACATACTAATATTTTATTATTTATTGAAATAAATGAAACTATTAAAATAAAAAAAGTAAACTATTTTTAAATTGGTGTCCTCTGGTGTTAAAAAAAAGATTATTAAAAATAAATAAAATGTAAATTTACTTACAATAATAATATGTTTATCGTAAGTAAATTTAAATTTTATTTATTTTTAATAATCTTTTCTTATGATACCAACGAACACCAAAAAGAAAATAGTTTACTTTTTTATTTAAATTTTTGTTAGGTTCATTTATTTAAAAAAATAATAAAATATTTGTATGTCTTTAGTTTTATTAGCGTAAGGGTAGATTTTGCCTTCACAATTTACTAAAAAATTAAATAGACATATTATATACTTATATATATATATTTAAGCGGCCGGGGGCTCATCGGTCTCTGTGCCATAACCGCCCCGATGATCAGTGCAGTACTCATGATGCACTACCCCGTCCGCGCACCGGAGTGTAGGGGGATGTCATACGCGGTCTGGACAAGTGGTGCGCGGGTGCCGTCTTTTCAGTACGCCCCCCCCCTCCCTTCCCTTTGGGGGTCGTTCCCTTTTGGGAGCGGGCGGGGGTGTCGGTACATAGTGTCTTTTCCGGTCAGTACGTCGATGCTGACGTCGATAACCCCTTTAGGGGGGGGGAATGCTGGTGGGGGGGAAAGGGAGTTCGCTGTAGTCGTAGAGGCGGGTGGAAGGGTCATCGTCCCAGGACTTCCACTCCTCGAACATCGTGTCGTTGAACCCGGTGAGGAACGGGCCGGGATTGATCGTCGCTACTTTTTCCCCCAACTCGGCGAGCTCTTGATCGGGGGGTCGGCGAAGGCCTCCACAGCGTGCTTGGGGGCCCGGGCACCGGTGAACGGATCGACAGTCAAACCGGCGACCGACGACATGGGGCGTCCCCTTCTTCTCCACCATCTGCTTCGCGATGCCCTGAGTC
>JAHBCN010003418.1:0-75351 GCA_019359885.1 Listronotus oregonensis | reverse complement strand
AATTATATATTAATATATATATATATATATATATATATATATAATATATATAATTATATTTAATATATATATATATATATATATATATATATATATATATATATATATATATATATATATATATATATATATATATATATATATATATATATATATATATATATATATATATATATATATATATATATATATATATATATATATATATATATATATATATATAATATCAATATTTTTTTAAAGTCAACCGATTTGCGCCAAATGTGGTTTACGAGCATTTTGGAAATCGTTGAATACGAATCCGAAGTCAAATGATAAAATGATTTCTGAAAAATTCGTCCATCATATGGGATCCCTTAAAACCTTTAGGTACCAAATGTGGTGTAAATCAAGAGTTTTAAAATTTTATCCGCCGTATTCCACCTGTCATGTTGAATTTTGCAAATCTGACTTCCGATTCGTAATCCACCACCCCAAAACCACCTCAGTGGGAGTAGAATTATTGTACCATAGCGGCAATATAGTAAATTTTAAAAAAATTAAAGTGGATTAGAAAAAATAATGGTTAAATTTAATTTGATCGTATTAAATAATGGTAAAGTATTTATATACCCACCGCTACACCAGCACCACTTTCTTTAATGATAGTCTGGAGCCACTTTTTGAGCCAAACAGCCATAAAAGATGGGGATCCTTACCTCTACTCCCCATATTTTATTGGGAGTGTTCAGTACCCAGATAGCTAGTGTTAGCCAAGTTGTTCTCAATTTGTAAGAAATATACTGCCAATTATCCTACAACTTTGTAATAACCACTTTTCCGGCAACTTGACTACAATTTGCGGAGGTAGGTTACCGGCTAATTGCCATCCACGATGGCTATCTGGGTAGTTTGCAGATGTTTACACGCTTTTATAGAGGGTAGAGAGATAAGGAACACCATCTCTTGTGGCTGTTTGGCTTAAAAAGTGGCTCAGAATATCATTTAATAAAGAAAGGTGTAGCAGGGGTTATGGTGTGAACCAATGAGAACCAATGACCTTGACCGCAATATATAAAGTAAAGTTTAAAACAACGAGGTTATTGATTTAAAAGCGGTCCCGTAAAACACCAGCGCCATCTTAATTTATTGTAGTTTGAGGACTATTTTAATAAAATAGAGATGGTGATCATGGTCTTTACAATCCATACACGCATCAATTGAAGAAATTAATGCGTTATACGCTAGGGGCGCTATATTGAAATTTACTCTACTCTATAAAATCAACAGTCACCATTTCGGCGCCAAATGACAAACATTTTGAAATTAATTACGAAAAATGTGTTTTATTCGGTTTATAAATATTGTTTATAAAAAATATGGTAGATTTAAGAATTGTGGTAAAGGCATGATATTACATAGTAAAAAGAAGTTTAATTATAGTATGTCTACTATAATTATAGTACGGTTGCTAACCCTGGACTATATTTGGAGCAAATTGATTGATTAAAAAAATATATTGATTTCTTTAAGGTAATAAAAAAACTTAACCTTATCGGTTCCGAGGGTGGACTTTTATTTTTATCTCTTATTCTTCTAAGTGTTCATTTGAAAAATAAAAAAAAAACTTAATTTTTGCTAGTATTTTTTTTGTGTATTTTTGATGTTAGACCTGTTTTTTTTTTGTTAGGTAAAATTAATACCTGATGGTCAACTTCTGAATACGGATTCGTGTTTAAGAGACAAATTTACACCAAAACCAATAAATCACATCTGTAAGCCCGAAAATTTTTGTAAAGTATTGTAATTAAGGTGTTTTTGTACATATGCTCCGCTCTGCAGCTGTATTTTTAATTCCTTTTAAATGAGCGGACGCATGGAAGAAAACTATATTCTAATTTACTGTCACTTTGCTCGGTAAGTGCTTTGATATGATTGATTTGAAGATTGAGATTGATTAAAGAACGACGTAATTCCACATTTGCCTTGTTCTTTTAGTTTACCAGGCATGCACTTACATACATTGTTTTTGTATCAATTTATCGGGCTGGGCGAATTGTATATAGTGATGTTAGAATATAATTTTCGCCAAAAAGTAGACATATCTCGTTCTTGAAACAATTTTTTTAATACTAAAGATGACAAACCTAACAAGTTTAGCATTTACCGCAGAGTCATAAAAAGTTACTTTTTTTGATTGTGCACAATTATTCTAAATTATAAAAAACGTTAATTTGGTACCATCAAAAATATTACTTTTTAGAACAGATTGATGCATTAAAAGACCTAAAATTGACAAAAATAACGGTCTTCAGCATTACCGACAAAAAATACTTTTTTACAAATCTAAAAAAGTAAAAGGTTTTAAAATACTAGTTTAATAAAATTTTAATTGTAAAAAAATTTAAAACCTATTGTTGTAAATCACAATATTTGTGACATTAAGTTGGTGTTTTTATAAACTTTGTAAGCATGTTGTTTTCACTATTGTCTTATACATAATCTTATAATTAATATTAATATAAAGATGTTTAAATAAGGCATAACTATTAAGTGATTCTATTGACTTTGGGCACATGGTGCAAAAAAGACTTTTTACTGACGATGCTTGACAGTTGACACAAAAATGAGTAAGTGTAAATCTTTAACGATATGAAGCCGTTCCATAATATGATGCTAAGTAGGGAGTAGACAAAAACTATATTATTTTAAAGTTAAACTTACTCCCAATGTGGAGTTCGTTCCTGGATTGATTTTTTGGCTCCTTCGTAATCCAAATCATTAGCAATAAGCCATACCATTTCTTGGGTCCATGTTGTTCCTGCCAACATTCAAAAAAAATTGTATTAAAATATATTTTGATTCATTTTGTCTACAGTAAACCAGAAATATATAATGAATAAAATTGTGAATTGTTAAAAAGGTTAAATTTTTCCTGGTCTAATCATATATAATGTAATGAATTATGTCTGGTTTAACAAAACCAAAAAATAGATGTTGTAGTTATATAAAATCAAAGAAAACAAACCTGCTGAGTGTTTCTTTTAATAAAATTCATACTGTTTGTCCTGTTTAATTTTGTGTTTTTGAAAATATTAAAAAATAAATAAATTTATAATTTTTATGCTTATGTTATAAAGTACTGAGAGAAGGATGTAAATATATAATCGAAAGATAATTTTACTTCCTATCTTGGAGATAGTTGTACATGTGCAACCGTTAAGCTTTTCTAAAAAATGACGCTACCGTAAGAAATTAAAAAGAGGCAAGTTAAGGTTAGAGCAAATTTAAATGCACATTTTTTTTATGCTGGATTTCGGACAGTTGATATGGAATAGAAAGAAATAACTTTTAGAAGAATCTGTTTCTTTGGAAATATCAAGGTTAAATTGGTAGCAAATTGTTTTGCAACGAGTTCAACTTTTTTGTTAGGTAAAAATAATTTTATCTTTGAAGGTAAGAAGTGGCAAACTAAATACTTGATAGTTTTACCTGATGTTTTTTCTTACAAAACGATTTACTGCCATTTAAGTATTATCTCTTATGCATTTGGTCAAACGATCTTTGGACCCCAAAACACTACGCATTGGTTTGTTACTTTAGTGCTAGCTTATTAATATAATATTTAGGACTAGAATTTTAACAAAAAATTTTGTAAGCTTATATTTCTATATGGTTTTCTTTGTCACAAGTTGAAAAAAGCCACGGTCTAATATATCGTTTGCTTTCTATATTTCAAAAAATTCTTGTTGCCATCTCGCCAAGATGCGACCGCTTCGGTCCTGGTCCTGAAGTGTAGAACCGGATGTTTAAAGAAACTATTGACCCATGCAAACTGGCAAGTCGCTTTAACAAAATAAAAAAAAAAACAAACAAAAAATCCCAAAAATCAAAACATGTACGTCTCAGTGGTGAGTCTACCACCACATTAAAAATAAGAGTAATCTTAAAAAAATAATAATAAAAATTAAATAATTTTAAAATTAAAGAGGTTTTAATTTTGGTTTAAAAATTTAAGATGTCCTAAATCTATTTCTCAGAAATTTTAACTTATTACCTCTACGTACTTCAATTTAAAAAAATGCAGTAATTTACCGAATATAAAAAGAATTAAAAAAAAATACATCAAAAATAAATTATAAATATACTAGGTTGGTTAGTTTTGGTGAGAATATTATAGTCTGTCTCAAAGTATATCGCTATGGCTTTTGACGGACAATACCCCAATAAACCTTTAACGATTTTATTACCTATTGTTATTGGGTAAACCCAATATTTTATAATGGCAGGGGTGGGCCAGGTATTTCTTGAGTATTGAGTATTTTGGCTAATATTTTAGTGGCAGTGTTGAATAACCGTTTTTACAGTGCGTTTCGAAAAAGTTATTTTACGAGAATATAACAAAAGAAAAAAACGTAGTGATTTTCAATCTCACCGTATAGACAATAGTAATAAGGACCACAGCCGTCCGCTACACAAAGCACCAGCTTCATCAAGTTCAAAAACTGAAATCCAGGAATATTTGTTAAAAAATGATATTTATTTTGAATTCAGTTACAAAAAAGCGCAACTTTTGGAAGTCCTAAATTCATATGCAATTAAAAAACAATATATATGTGATAATTTGGCTCAACAGGCTGGGCATACTTACGTCTTTCTCTGTATCAATGTATGTTTAACCCCATAGAGCATTTTTAAAATCAAGTAAAATTAAAGATCAGAGTAGAAAATGTTACATCTACTTTAAGTCCCAGTGTTAGAAATGTGATAAAAATTGTAATTACTAACATACCAGTTGAGAGCTGGAAAAATTCAGTATATATATATATATATATATATATATATATATATATATATATATATATATATATATATATATATATATATATATATATATATATATATATATATATTATAAAATTGAGGACTCTTACATTTCTATACAAAACAACATAAATCCTATTGTAATTAATCTCAATGATGACTTTGCTAGTAAAACAGAATTATATTAAGATATTTAGATTAAAAATGTAATTATGTATAGATACTATAGTTATAAATTTATTAAACTTTTGCATATATTTAATTTCTTAATGTTATCTTAAGATTATACCTACCTAAATAAACAAATAATTATAAATTTTTATATTATTAAAGTCCGTCCCTAATGTTCTGTCCTTTAATACCTACTGATCCGCAGTTTTATTGTTGTCGGCAGGTATAATCCATAAATAAAGGCAAAAGCTAACACGATATACTTTGAGACAAACTATACATCTTAAAGCGGGATATAGGAAATCCCATACAAATTACGTGATCAAATATTAGCTACTATATTTTAGAAAAAAACAAGTTAACGATGAGTAAACCTCATGAAGAGTTGTAACCTTAAGAACAAAAAAATATATTTTTTTACTACGATATTACTTAGCAGCTTTTGGCGAGTCGATAAAAAATAAAATTTTAAAATTCGCATGTAGTTTTATAATAACTGTCACACCAGTAAGTTTTACAATGGCCTTTTAAGCCCATCACCGATATTACCAAAAATAAAATGGATATGAATAAACAACCACATTAAAATAATAATTCTATAAAACCAGTTGTCAAAGGGTTTCAAAAAAATTTGTCGTTTATTTACACAATTGGAACCAATCCCGTTGTTTGGCAAATCCCAGATTGTTGCCCTTGACACATCCAAAGCATTTCTGGCATGATACGCTCCTTAACAAATTTCCTTTTTAAGCTCTTTCACATAAACTTTATTCTTGGCCCTCCAATTTTTATTTTTCAGGGTTCTTTAAATTATTGCTAGGGTGCCCAGGGCTCAATAGCTCTTTGTCTTCTTCAGATCAATCCCATTTATAGTATTGCAAATGATAGAACCGTTCACCCTATTTTTAATTTTTAATATATATATATATATATATATATATATATATATATATATATATATATATATATATATATATATATATATATATATATATATATATATATATATATATATATATATATATATATATATATATATATATATATATATATATATATATATATATATATATATATATATATATATATATATATATAATTTCACAGTACCTTAAACTTCTTTATTAAATATTCTGTATGTGTCCTATATCAGACCCTATTTAGAATAATGTTCTCATGTCCAGGAAATGGCACTCTCACAACTTTTAGCAATCTTGATTTTCTTTAATGGAAGCTGTTCGTTCCATTAATGATCCCACGCTTACAGAAAAGCTTCCTTTTCTTACCCCCAACAGTCTGTAGAGGATCTGTCGCTCTTTTATGGATATTTGCAAGGCTTCTGCTTTAAGAAAGTCTCTTTTAGCAGCTCACAAGAAAGCAACACGTAGTGCGACACTTATGCACCCCTTTAAAGTCCAAATTAAGAGGCTTCGGACTTTCCACTTTATTCGTTCCTTCACCCCTATAGTGCCTAGTTTATGGAACCTACTGGAGTAAAGGATTTTTATTTTTGTCCAAATATTCAAACTTTTAAATCCCGTGTTAATAAACGACCGCTTACTACATTTAAGGCGCGCACAGTATGTACGTACTTGCACAGTTTGTTAATTAAAAAAAAAGCCCAAAAAAGTTTAAATGAGAAAATCCACCAAACTCTTAAAAACCTGGGCTTCGTTAACTTTATATTATTCTTTTTTCTATGTCGTTAAATTATATATAAATTTAATTTAAATAAAATTTTCCCCGTTTTTTCAAATAACTAAAAACCACTTTCATACTAATCCTTTTACGGGCCGTAACTCAAAAAAGGGGGCATTTCCGGACCCATGAAAATGAGGGAAAAAGTCTCTCGAAATGTTTACTTTCACTTTTGAAATACCTTGTATATAGAAAATATAAAACTCAATATACTTTTTTTACCTTTAATAATTAACCAGTTTAAAATACGACTATTTTTATCAACATTATCAATATAAGTGTTACATACTGTTAAGCTTAATACATAGAAATTTAAATAATATTTACAGGGTGCGTCAAAATAAGCGCACAATATTTCCAGGGCGTATGTTTCACCTGATAATGGAATAAAAAGTTCTCACAAACATGACCTAAATAATTATTTTTATGGAGGCCAGAGCCGTCTTTAAAGACATTCTTTAGTTGGTTTTTGCCGCATGTTCTGAAAACTGTTTCAGATTACTATTCTAAAACCTAAAGTTTATTAAGTTACGTTTCTTTTTCTTAAAACTGTATTGATTTGTGTAACATTTAGGTAGGGGCCAAGCGTAATATTGCCGAATTTTTTTGTAAGTTTATTTAATTTTTTCCAACAAATTAGTAGATTCCCTAGTTTTTTGTGCATATATTAATATTGCTAACCTTTTTAAGTTAATTTAAGTTAAAATTGTCACAATTAATAATAATGAAAATATTGTGAAAAAACCCGATTCTCTGAATAAACATTTAAAAGAAAATTAATGTCGAAAAAAATTTACATTACAAGGATTTTATCCCTTATTTATAAAAGTTTTACTTTCTTAATATAATAAAAAATGAATAAAGTTTCATTTATTATGTCTCGCAAATATTTCTACATTTAATAACCAGAAGAGATGCACCATATTTAAATCAACCTGAAGTAGGTACCGTTTTTAAATAAAATCTATAAAATTTCATAATTTATTGCATAAGGTGAATTTAACCTACAAAAATTTTAGGATTTCATAACGAAAAAAATTGTGACACTGCGACCAGTAAAAATTACTCTATAAATATTTGCTAATTTCGTGATAAACTATATTTACTCTATTAATTGCAAAGTATTTTTTAAAATTAGATAGTAGTAATTAAAACTTGCCTGCTTTAGGTGATCCAGCAATCCATATATCCTCTTCGTTAACTACCCAGTTTTCAAGTAAATCTCTATTCTTTAAAAAACCTTCTGTTAAAACAAAACCTTCCACATTTACCTTTATAAAAATTTCGTTATTTGTAATATCTCCCTTCATTTTTTTTATTGAAGTCATATTTACTACAGTCTAGAATTTCTACTTTCAAACTAAATGTATATTTACTTTTACACTAACTTATAAAATCTTTATTTAGTTTGTAATTAAAAACATATAACTAGCGATAAAGCCTAAATGTAAATATTTATAACAACGTAAATGAAGATTTAAATGTACAAATATTGATAAGAGATTATTTCAATCAAAATGGAAATTTTTCTTATATTTATTTTAAACTTATAGGAATGTTTTGCAATGTTTTTATCTACGAGAAACTGCACTGTTAGATTATAATAAGTAAGGTGCATTAACCAATCTTAAATGGCTGTAAAAATAAAGGAAAGTAATTTTTAAACAAAAATATATAAGGAGCAGACTTTCAAACCGCACTATGTTAATTTAGGACATTTTTTAAAAAGGGCCACACACTTACTAATAAAAGTATAAAAATCCATAAGATATGAAAACATGTACTTTATTATTATTATTATTATTTTGCCCTACTTATAAGGAACAACAATTAATATTTTTTTTAATGGATAAAATGCTATTTGACTGTCTTTAGAGGACAAAATGCACATTGATTATTCCTAAATGATTAAAATAAAAATATTAAACGAAAAATGCCATTTTGCACGTTAAGGAAGCAATAAAAAATAACTAAAACTTTATATGACATGTATTTTGTCCTCCAGAAGGCAACAACATTCTGTTTCATCTTCACATTAATCGCAGGTCTGATCTTCTTCTTCAGTGACATCTTCACGATACTGATTTCTCAAAATTGGGTCTAGCCAACTTAACTATAGATGACACCCATTCTTTCCCCGATAAACTAACTAAAAATTGTGATAAGCTATGCAATTTTTTCTTCTTAACTGCACGCTTCATTGGCAGTTCGGGTAATACTATGTTTTTTACTTTTTCCTTTGGTTTAAATGAACTTGAGAACTTTTTAGTAAGGCCATCATTTATGGTCAGAATTTCTGTTATATACAAGATTGTATCATCTCCAACAGTTTGTCTGCTTCTAGTTATTATTATTATTATTTTAGCTTCACTGATGCCTGTGATTTTTTTAAGTGAAAGGACTGCACATTTTTGTCATAGAAAAACCAATCGGAGCCAAGCTTGCGGACTTGTCCTTTTTTAGAATAGATTTCATAGTATTTTTCTGGTGACTTTATAAACTCATGGAAACGTAAGACTAGTTTATGTTGACCGAAAACTTGATCAGCGGGCACAAACGAGTGACCGCGAACGGGGAATGTCATCGTAATTGTTTCAATACTTTTTGGGGCATTATTCAAAAGTCACAAGATGAGCGCATGCACTATGTGAGAATTTTTGTTTTGGCCCGCACACCCGTCTAAAAACAATCTTAGATTAACATCTGGCCAAAATCCGTCTTTTTTAGAAAGTCATTCAACGTGGAACTTATTTCCACCCCGCCTCTACCTGCTTCATGCTAAAATGAATCGACCCCCAAGGCGCTAAGACCAATAAGCCAACCTCCTTTTTGTTGAAAAGTCTGGAAAAAATACTGGATGTTCACATAAGGGATGGTCCACTCAAGGAGCTCCTCTTTAACAAACACTAGTATGCATACGATACGGTTAAATCAACAGAATTAGCCCTCAACAACCTGGTGGCAAACATCGCCAGTTCCCTGGAACTAAGGGATATGGTGGTGGCTGCATTTCTAGATATTAAAGGAGCTTTCAACAATGCGTTACCTGATTCCCTGTATGAGGCAGAAGCTTCTAGAGGGATCAGGCCGGTCATATGTGACTGGATCAGGACCATGTTGAAAAACAGAAACATAACCACCCACATGCAGGGGGAGATGATCAGATTTAGGGTCGCCAGGGGGTGCCCGCAGGGAGGGGTTCTATCCCCCCTGCTGTGGTCGCTCCTAGTGGATGACCTGCTGGCCATACTCTCTCTCTGGAGATCGATCTACAGGCATATGCAGATGATCTAGTCATTATAATTAAAGGAAACCTGGATAACTTGAGATCACCAACTCTGCAAGGTGAAACAATACCATTTTTGAAAGAAGCAAAATATCTGGGGCTGATCCTAGATAGCACTCTCAGCTAAAATTAGCATCCAGAAAAGGTCACCCGTAAGGCGAGCCTATCTTTCTGGACATGCCGCAGGATTTGTGGTAAATCCTGGGGCATGCAACCAAAACAGATGTACTGGCTATACGTAACAGCCATAAGACCAATGATCACGATATATACAGCCTAAGGAGACAGGCCCGCCTAATGATCACGGTCGCGCTGCGCACGACACCAACGGCGGCCATGGAAGCCCTCCTGGGATTGCCTTCTCTGCATATTTACTTGAAAAGGCAAGGTGAGCAACCTACAGACTCTATCAAGCGGTCAGAAACAAACCGCAGGTGTGTCATATAGAGAGTATCAGTCTCCTTAGGAGTGTCCTGACCTGTGACAGACTGGGAATGCCCTCAGACATAATGCATACAGAAACCAAATACAACCGGCCCTACAGTGTAGTCTACCCACAAAGGGAGGACTGGAGTCGAAAAACGACCGACCTACTCCGGGCTGACATCTGTTGGTACACCGACGGCCCCAAAACCAAGGACGCTATTGGAGCTGGAATATATGGACAGAGGCCGAGGGCAGAGTTTTTCTTCAGCCTGGGCAACCATAGTTCAAGAGGAAGTATTTGCTATTGAGATGTGTGCTAGAACGCTGGTTGATCGGCACTGCACACGTAAGACAGTTAAAATATTCTCCGATAGTCAAGCAGCTCTTAAGGCAGTTAAATCCAGCCGGTGCAATTCGAAAACCGTCTGGAATTGCAAGGATGCGCTGACCAAACTGGGTCAAAGCAACAAGGTTAGAGGATAAGGAATCCGCAGTTCTTCTTGCCAAAAGGGGGGCGGGGACAAAATTCACAGGGCCGGAACCGGTCATCGGTATATCTTATAGAATGGCCATGCAGTTCATATTAGCTTGGACACAAAGAGAAAATCTTCGGTACTGGCATCTACTTCCGGGTCTCAGAAAAGGCCTTTATAAGCCCACCAAACCAACAATGTACCTTTAAACTACTTGAGCAATCAAGGTTACACCTTAAAACTCTAGTGGGACTGTACACGGGACACTGCAGATTGAAATACCACATGCACAACCACAATCGGCCAAGCGAAAGACACCGAGTGCCGCATGTGCATGGAGGGGAATGAATCGGCAGAACACATACTGTGTTCGTGTCCAGCAATGGCACGACTCAGATTCACAATCCTCGGCAATGACACCTTGTTGTCGGGGAAGGTGATCTCTCTCCCAACAGTATTATCAGACCTATTAGAAGTCTGTACCTGGTGAGAGAAATATAAAAGGGTGTGAGCCCCACTAGACCTATCGGTCGCGGTAGAAGGGTGTTATACCCACTCACTTTAAACCTAACCTAACCTAACCTAACCTACCTGCTTCATGCTAAAGCCAAGTATAAAAAAGAGGAGTTTTTGTTAAAATATCTGTCACACACAATGCATAAAAAGCCAGCTGCTGAGAATAGAATGCTTTCGTCATTGGTGCTTTTGGAAGAACCTGCACACTGTCAGCAGAATCCTTCTTCATTAATTTAATTAGTTGCTTTCCCAGCATCTTGTAAATGTATAAATCTGTTTTTAATTTTGGCTTTTGTTGTTTATCCTTGATGGTGTTGTTCTCTGTTTTTGTTCTTATGCAAAAGCCACAAACATCAGTAGCTGGACTTCTAAAGGCTAAAACAAACGAGCAGGATGGTAAAGAAAACAAAAAATATGTAAGTATTATTTACCTATATTAAACTTATTGCTAAAAATTCGACTAAAACACTAGTACTTTGTTTAGCGTAAATCATCCCAAACCTGATTGTTACACAACTTTCAAAGTTTATTATGTTTAGCCCAGGTGACAAATATATTTCTCTAGACTTGCCTCTACCGTAGTGGCTTTCATGACCCTTTAATGACGATATAAATTTCATGACACTTTCTAATTTAAGCGCATTTTTTTTTGACTTTTTGTCTCCACCTCAATTATCTTTTATTCCAGTGCCCTGCATCTTTTTTCTTACTATCGTAGGAATTCTTCTTGAACTGCGATTAAAAATGAACGAAAATATTTTTTGGCAAACAAATACTATATTGCTGTTATGCCAAACCTAAAAAAATCTGCAGTCAATCAAAATAGACTTGTAATGTCTATTTTGTAATCGAGAAACGAAAAGGTACTAAGTAAGCTCGGGCAATTTAAATGAATACTTATATAAAATTCTGTGTGAAATATATGTGATTTTTCCCTCCTTTTTTTTCTTTACCTTTTTATTTCCTTTGTATTCATCATCTGTGCTAATTTCTTGTCCTGTGAATTTTTGATCTTTTTTCGTCATTCTAAAAATTTTGTCTAATGATTTTTATGTCGGACAACAAAAGTTCCATACCTTAAACTTTTTTTTTTGATTAACGAACACAGTTGTTTTTAAAATTTAGTAAAATTGGGTCTAAATCTTATTATTTAAAACAAAACAAAATAACTAACATAAAAACAATATAACCTACAACACTTTTAAAGTACCTTATCTTACTTTAATTTGTGGTAGTATTTGTTTTTTTTTGTGCCTTTATCTGTAATACCCACTTCATGGTCACCTTCAATACTTTTTTATTTATTTGCTAATATTGTTTCCATAAAAAAATACAAAGCACAAATATCACACACTGTTAATTGCTACACTGCTTGTAAATATATAAAGTAATTTTATAAGCAGAAAAGCAAACAAATGGCATTTTGTCCACAATGGTGCTTGCTATTTGTTCCAAACTCTACAGAAGAGTTTCAAGCGATAACAGACTTGCGGCCGAGTAATGATCGCCTTATTAAATTTAGCAATGGACTTAGCAATTGTTAAAAGTTAACAACGGTTTAAAATTTTTAACAAAACGTCATTGTCAGTGTTATTTAATGATTTCAGTAGGCAACCTGTCAAAATCTGACATTTTGTTAAACATTCTAAACCGTTGTTAACTTAGCAATTGTTAAAAGTTAACAACGGTTTAGAATGTTTAACAAAATATCAGATTTTGACAGGTTGTCTACTAAAATAATTGAATAATACTGATAATGACATTTTGTTAAACATTCTAAACCGTTGTTAACTTAGCAATTGTTAAAAGTTAACAACGGTTTAGAATGTTTAACAAAATATCAGATTTTGACAGGTTGTCTACTAAAATCATTGAATAATACTGATAATGACATTTTGTTAAACATTCTAAAGCGTTGTTAACTTTTTACAATTGCTAAGTCCATTGCTAAATTTAACAACGCGATCATCACTCGGCCGTTGGTGAATTAAATTATTCACCAAAAATACCCTATCCCACCCCCAGTCCTTTCCAATATACTTATAAAACCCAGGGAGAGCTCTTTAGAATAATTAGGAGTCTTCCAAACAACAAAGCCCGCGGACCAGACAACATTACTAACGTAATGATAAAAAACATGCCGAAAAAGGCCGTTGTGCAGTACAGCTATATAATTAATGCCACCATGTTATTGCAGCATTTTCCGCAGCAGTGAAAAACTGCAATAATTATACCGATACTTAAACCAGGAAAAGACCCCAAAAAACCGGGGTCTTATAGATCAATAGCGCTTACGAGTGGGCTGGCAAAGGCCACCGAGAAAGCCATACTGCTTAAATACTGAGGTCACTTCGACAAAAATTACCCTGATGAGAAGTTTGGCTTTTGCGACTGCCTTAACACTACGCTATTGGTCTTTGGAGTACTACAAGAGGCACTTAATAAAACAAACCTTGAACAAAACACAGTTTTATTAGCCCTTGACATTAAACGAGCGTTCGACACTGTATGGCACAACGGCCTGATCTACCAACTTGTTACAATACACAACTTACCAATGTACCTGGTAACACTGTTCCACTCTTATCTTTAAAATAGGAGTTTTAGGGTAAGAGTTAAAAATGACTACTCACAGACATACACGACTCACGCGGGTTTATCGTAAGGAACAGTGCTATCACCCAAACTATACAACCTATATACCTCTGACTCCAAATTTCCTTGTTCTAAAATTGCCTTATTCGCAGATGATACTCTTCTACACGCGCACTCATTTGCAGCAAATGCCGCAAGAAACAACTACAGACTCATCTTCACTATCTACGACCTTGGTACGAGAAGTGGAAGATTATTATAAATGAGGAAAAGAGCAAATGTGTGATTATAACTTAAAAGTTCACTAATAACAAAATCAACATTCCTATTAAAATAAACGAGCCATACATACAACCTCATAAAGCAGTTAAATACCTTGGCGTTACTATTGACGACCGACTATCATTCCAACAACATATCACCCAGTTCTCAAGACTACATAAATATCAAAACAAAGTTTTACGTTACGTAACGTCCTCCGGGCGTTACGCAAGGATAGATGAATTTCGCGACTTAACTGACACGCCAAGAATAGATGAATATATCCTATCCTCACACGAGATCTGACGCGGCTCAGACATCACGATGACATACTACCATTTTATTACGAAGATGATCAGTAATCCTTCTTATTTCCACACTCCAATCTTTAAACTAATTCTATACTAAAATCACAGACAAATACCAAGACAAACTTACAAAACAAACGCCTACATACCAAGAACGAATAAAGAATAAATGAAGGAGTGAATAGAATGAATGAGCGAGTGAATCTTAAATAATAATTAGTAATTGGAAACTTTTTCCAGCGAATTATATAAAATATAGTATGTAAATAGAAACTAAAATAACACCCATTAAACCAAACTTTTAAGCAGAAAAAGTGTCTAGTAGTGTTTAAAAGATTACTAATCGGAAAACGCTAACTTAGCATAAACCAATACTTCCCACCTACCCCCGGGTTACCATCAGCCCCAACCCTCTCTGGTTGCTTTCAACTCGCAAAGCCTGCGAAGGCGTTCGCGTGTGCCTTTTGTAATATATCGCTTGTACATATTTATGATGTTAATATAGTACATATTATCTTAATGAATAAAGCTATTTGAAAGGAAGGTGCTATGGGTTCGTCTCTCGCTAATGAACAAGATGAGTTTTGTTTGTCCACATAAATGTAAAATATACGTGAAATAGTGTGCTTAGAATGTCTAGAAACACGTAAATTAATAAATAATGTTTTAAAGAGTCCAACGCCACCTTTAGGTGAAAATGTAAAAAAAAACAAAGTTCGATTTGAAAGTCTGCTTCTCATATAAATTGGTATATGCCTTTAAACGCCAGGCTAAACTAAATAAAACGGGCATATTGTCACTGTAAAATTGCAAAATATCGTATGCTGAAACATATCGTTAATTCAAAATGCTCAAAGGCGTATGTTCATAAATAAACCTAATTAATTAACTTTAAGTCTTAACCATAATATTTCCTAATTACATATTATAAAAGTAAGTAATAAACTAATTTGTGAAAGTATGTATATATGTATGTATGTAAAAAATGGGCCATAGGCGAGTTCCACCCATACAAGTCGCCAGGCCCTGATGAAATCTACCCGGTACTGCTCCAAAAAGGCCAGGACATATTACTGCCGTATCTCTGCAAAATTTTCAGAGCATGCATTGCCTGGGGCTACATACCAAAAATATGACAAAAGGCTACAGTAGTAGTCTAAATGCCAAAGATAGGCAGAATTTCAGACCAAACGTTTACGTCATATAGACCTATAATAAGTCTCTCCTCTTTCCGCTCAAAACGCTGGAAAAAATTGTGGATAGATACATACGGGATAATATACTATCACTATACCCTTTAAGTAACCGCCAGGATGCCTATCAATCAGGAAAGTCTACGGACTCCACTCTGGATGATCTAAGCAGACTCCTGACAAAGACAATCGATGACAAAGAGATGGCGCTTGGCACATTTCTAGAGCATTCAGTAATGTGCCAACAGGATCGTTAATGAAGGCTCTCACACGAAGAAATATTCTGCACACCATATGCTACTGGATGGAAGCCAGCCTAAGAAACAGGGTCATTAGATCCACCTTGGGCGAGGACACCATGGAGGCTAAGGTGGGAAGGGGCTGCCCACAAGGAGGTGTTCTATCACAATTATACTGGACGATCCTAGTCGACGACCTTCTGGCAAAATTGGCCAAAGAGAGGTTCCACTGCCTCGGCTACGCAGACGACATTGTCATCGTAGTTAGAAGCAAGCACTTGGACGTAGCTTCAGAAAGAACGCAAAACGCATTGAACATCGTAGACGAATGGTGCAGGGAAGAAGGCCTGTCGGTTAATCCACAACAGACCGTTATCGTTCCTTTCACAAATAAAAGAGCACTAAGGGCACTCAGATGTCCAAAGCTCAATGGAGTGGAAATCCCCTTCTCAAAAGAGGTCAAGTATCTAGGAGTCATTTTTGACCAAAAGATGAACTGGGGACCACACCTTACCAAAGTTGTTCAGAGGGAAAAAATCGCCCTCGGGAGATGTCGCAGGTTTTGTGGAAAAAGCTGGGGACCCAAAGATGAACCTGTGGTTGTATAAAATGGTAATAAGACCCATCATAACCTACGGCTCAGTTGCTTGGGGGCAAGGGTCACGCAGACCGTAGCAACCAGACAACTTCAAAGTGTGCAAAGGCTAGCATGCGTATGCATCACGGGAGCTATGAGACCAACCCCAACCGTAGCCCTGGAAGTGCTGCTAAACCTGCCGCCACTTCACATTTACATACGGGGAGAAGTAAAGGCGGAACTCTATAGACTCAAACGAGGTCAAAGTCCAATTATAGGACATCAAAGAATCTCAAGATGGGAAATAGATGGGGACCAAGAGGTCAGCTTATTGTTTGAGATGCCCTCGGACAGGTCAACCCCTCGTTTCATCTTCAACATACCCTTTCGGATTGTCATACCAGATAGGGAGGACTGGAAAGAAGGCCCTTCAATCAAAGCCGATCATATCTGAGACCTAGAGAAAAGAAATCGCAGCAATAATGCATTGTGCCGTGCTGATTAAAGAAAAAGGCAGTAAAGGAAAAACATCGTCATTTACTTAGACAGCCAAGCGGCCCTAAAGGCCATCAGTTCTACAAAAGTTAATTCCAAACTAGTGGGGGACTGTATACAGGCCCTGGATAAAGTCGGCTTGGCAAACAAACTTACGGTAGCCTGGGTACCAGGCCACGAAGGCCACCCAGGTAACGAAGAGGCCGACGACCTAGCCAAAAGAGGATCAGCCATGGAAATGATAGGCCCTGAGCCATTCTGTGGAATCTCGGCAGGCCCCCTTAAAGTATCTATAGAGAGCTGGGTAGACAGAGAGTTTCAAAGCTGGTGGTTACAAACACCAGGACAACGACAGGCAAAGCAGTTTATTAAGACCTGCTCGGCCAAGTTCACCTCGGACCTACTGAGTCACAGTCGTAAAGTCGTAAGGATAACGGTAGGTCAACTAACAGGACATTGCAAACTCAACAAGCACTTGGAAAAAATAGGCCTGGTGGAGGATAGCATGTGTAGGTTCTGCCAGGAGGCTGAAGAAACAGCCGTACATGTGTGGTGCCACTGTGAAGCACTATGTAGGCTTAGGTTTACTAGGCTTGGTGAGGAAAAGCCAAAACCGTCAAGATATATGGCGTGGCCAGTGTCAAGACTCTGGAGTCTAGTTAAGAAGACGGGCCTGGACAAGGTACTCTAAAGAACGATAGGAGAAACCACAATAAATCTGGCAAGGTTGCAGTGGTGGAGGTCATTTTTGCCATCTCCGCTTAAAATATCTAATCTAATCTAATGTAAAAAATATATGACGAAATAAAAAGATTTTTGCTCTCCTCTAAAGTGGCTTTATTTGACATAAGACCTTTTGCAATTACAGTGAGATATGTTATTATAATACTTAAATTACTTACACATAAATAGGGTTAAAAAATTATTATTTAAAAAATAAAAGCAAACATTGAAAAATTATCAGAGAGATATTCCTAATTTAGGCTAGGTAATTATACCTCGTTACAGCTGTAAGGTGCAAACCGATCCACTCTAATTGGTTGAGCGCCTACCACGTGATTTTTCTTCCAGCCTACCATTTACCATTTAACAAATTTTTATTCATTGATTCATATTTTAAAAAACATTTTAGGCTACTATACACAATATATAAATACATATAATACATAAGTACATTTCTGATTGCCTTTTCAGACCTTAGAAATGAGAATAACGGTCAGAGAACTGAGAGTGGACTGGTGTTGATCCGTGGTAGCATAGATGTAGAGACTCTACTGGTTTAGAACCATCCGATCAGTGATCTTTCGAGTTCTCTTAGATTGCTTGTTGCCATTGGCTTAAAAGGGTTAAGTCTTGTCGAGAGTTGTTATTTTAATTTTGTTTAACTATTTCTTACAGGAAAAAGATCAGAAAAAATCTGTTTGCTTTTATTCAGGTACCAGCGCGCTCCACTAACCCAAATTACCTTGGTATTTTAACATATGAACATGAGTTCGCTAATGTTAGTCTCTTTCATTCTATTATTTACTTTATGCATTCATATCCAGTTGTTCATTTCATTCATTCTATTATTTATTTACGTTATTTTACTTTATATGCATTATACATCCATGTTGTTGTTCATTTATAGTCATTCATTCTGTTACTAATGGTTTCATGGTTTCCCGTATGTATCGTTTCGTTTGACCATATGGGCATTGTACATGATATTTGATTTTTAGTATTTGTTTACTACCTTTTTTGTAGGTCAGGTCTACAAAAAAAAATGGTGTACCATTTACAATCAATACATATGGAAATTTTTAATTTGTTTTGGTGAATATTTTATGTTATTAAAAATTATATAATATGGAATTTTGGTCTTTATTTTAAAAAATAATGAATGTTAATATTATGTAGTTTTTTATACTGGATACTTTAAGGAATTTATATATTATATTGTTCAATATTTTCTAAAAATGAAGTTATGGCTATTAGTTTATCTATTTTTGAATTGCAATTTTGTATTAATGTAAAGAGATGTTTTAAAAGTCGTATAATTTCACTTAAGTGTATGTTTTAAAGCAATCTAAAAGTATTTTGAGATCACTAACCTGTTGTAGAGTGTTTACACTCTGCGAGCTTGTTCTCTGTCCGTCATTTCCACCTCCAAGAGTTGGAAATGCGTTCTCATATGCTTCCCTAGGGGGTTAATGGACTGAGGGGTGGTTGGCTCGGTGGAGCTTTGTGTTGTGGCTCCAGCCTAGTGTTATAAATTTTAACTGACTTCGGCAATAGTCAAACACCTACGTTATAGTGCAATAGACCGTAAGATATTATTAAGTTAGCTTTTCGAGCATATAACTACTAGAGGCAGCTCTAGCGCCATTGCAGGCCGAGCGAGAACGAAGGGTTGTAGACTTATCGTGCCAACGCTTTCTCTAGTAGGTATATGCTTAAAGGGTTAGCTATACATATAACATTTATTATTACAGTTGGTCAGTTTTATAACGGCAGTGCGAACAAGAATGCGAGAAAGAAAAAGAATTGGTCTACATTGCGCGTTTACTCTATCATACGATGTTCACACGGACGAGCGAGATAAGAAAAATTAAATTATTTATATTTAAATTGATATTTATTAAAAAAAAAATACAAAATGAAATTAAAAAGGGGAATCCGAAAATTGAATTCCAGAGTCCCGCTTTCCCAAACCAACGGCGTTAACACTTCATCCACCGAGCTGATGGCCAAACAGAATCTAAACTAATATAGAAACTACCTTTAAATTTTTAAATTTATCTCTTTGTTTAATTGACTAGTCTGCTTTATTATTTTAAGTGGTAAACATCCTTAATGTATGCCGTTGGTAGTTTCTCGAACATGCACGAATTTTTATAACACACACTGCTTTAAGGGCGTAAGGCGTTTTAAAAAATCTCTCTGTTATGGAAGGACGGTTATAAGAACCAAAAGTTACGCATTAGTTTTTTTATTATATATTATTTTTTGTATTTTAATTTCGGCTTTTTATTTTAGTTTAATAATAAAAGGATAATTAGTCATAATCCTAAAATTTAAATATTAAATTAAAAGTATGTAAAGAAAATAGATTTCTTTAATTTTGAACTTGGCGCGCTTCTTGCGGTTTATTATAAATGTCAAACTGATTAGTTTTAAGTTGACTTGAAAAAGGCCGTCAAGTAAACTTTGAATGAGATTTATTTTGTGAAGAAACGATTAGAATTAGTGGAAAAATAAACTTTGAATGTCGTTTCTTTGTTTTCAGGTGAGGTTTTTTTACAATAGTGTTCTAAATAAGATATTTTCTTTAATAAGAAACTAATAAAATAAATCTTTGTTTTCAGAAGCAACACATTAGTTTATTTCCATCCAAAACCATAAGATATAGTCTTATAAAACGACATTTTGTTTATTGAAATACCTAACAGACGAAAACTATGGAACAGCTATGTTTTGAATTTGCAATATTGCCGTCGAGTGATGGAAAATCAAACGTCTATTGTGTAACCGCAATAACAACAAAAAATGAAAAAGTGTTTGCTATACCAGAAGAACTACAGTCTGCTAGTCTTCATAAAGAGTTGATGAAGACAGCTGCGTATAATAAAGTAAAAAATATTAAAAAAAAAAGATATCAGACAAGAAAAGTTTGGATAACAATGACAAACGAACTAAATAAAGTCTACATAGATGAAGATAGTAATTTACAATTTGGAGAGCAATATCTAGAAGAAATGGATCAAAAGCAAGCATCTGGCGGATTAGAAAAGAAAAACAGCTTAATTGGAAAAACTATTTTCAAAATTAATTGAGAATACACAATATTTTAAAAAACATAATATAAAATATATTGCAGAGAAGTTTGTGATTGAAAAATTTACAAGTAAAAACTCAAATCCAAGCCAATGGATTCATATTTTTGAAAGGGAATCTTCACGCATTGATATAATGGAAGATGAGAGGAAAATTGAAATACTTAGACTATTCATGGACAAAAGTAGTGTTGATTGGTACAGTTCTATGATTATAAAATTTACACTAAACTCTGACTGGACAATATGGAAAAATAAGTTTTGTGAGTCATTTGCAAACCAAGGCTGGAATCAAGTGACTTATGCGCTCTTATTTAAATACAAGAATGGTTTTTTGGTGGACTATGCCATAAAAAAGGAAAAACTGATACTCGAAATGAGGAGATCAATAGATACAGGTACTCTGGTGGATCTTATTGCTGCAGGTTTGCCAGAATTTGTACTAGAGAAGATAAATAGAGAAGCAATGAAGGATATAGTAAATTTATTCAATGAAGTGAAAAAGTATGAACATTTGGTAAATAAAAATAGGAATGGGCATACAGAAAATATGAAAATCAAAAGATAAATAAAAAAAAATGAAGAACATACTCCTTGCAAAATATGCGAAAGGTTAAATAAAGGTACTCGCTACCATCCCGAGGCTGAATGCTGGTTTAAGGTTAAAGATGTCGATAGATTAAATAGAAACTCTATAAGGCATGTAAATAATTTAGTGATTGAAGCAGAGTTAAATAAAACAAAACAAAAAAAACTAATAGTGACACCACTAATAAAAGTCAAACTACTATTAAATGATAAATTAGAAATATATGGAATATATGATTCAGGCTCGAATGTTTCTCTCATTAATTCCAAATTGTTAAAATTAAAAACAAAGAAAACAGTTTAAATAAAGAAAATTTAGTTACAATTAGTGGTGTTCAAAAGACAAGTGGTTTGACAAATCTAAAAATAAAAATTTTTGAAAAAGAAGAAAATATAGATGTTTATATTATTGATGAACCAAATTTCCGATATGATTTTTTAATAGGATTAGACATGATAAAGAAATATAATCTGGTACAAAATGAGGATTTAAAAATAACTCAAAAACAATACTTACATCAAGAAAAAAAAAAAGAGGAAAAGATAAATAAAGAAAGAAACGGGGGTAACAAATATAGAAAGGAATACGAAATAAATTTTAATAAGCATATTAACGAAAAGGAATTTGAGATAAAAGTTCATTTAGATGAAAATAAAAGGAAAGAAATTAATAAAATAATACAACAATATAAATCAGTATTTGCCAAAGACAAGTATGATGTAGGAACAGTTAAAGAATATGAAGCAAGAATATATTTATTAGTGGATAAATACTGCAGCAAAAGGCCATATAGATGCACTATAGAAGACAAAATAGAGATAGCGGAACAGATAGCAAAACTATTGGATAATAAGCTTATAGAAGAGTCATACAGTCCATTTGCAGCACCGGTAACATTGGCATTTAAGAAGGAAGAAAATAAAAAGTCAAGACTATGTGTAGACTTTAGGGATTTAAATAAAATAGTAGTGCCACAGGCTTAACCTTTCCCATTAATTGAAGACCTTATGATAAAGACAAGGAATTGCAGTTATTTTACAAGCCTAGACATAAACTCGGCTTTTTGGTCTATACCTCTAAGAGTAGAAGACAGGAAGAAGACAGGCTTTGTAACGCAGGAAGGACATTTTCAATGGACTTGTCTACCATTCGGTTTGAAAACATCACCAGCAATATTTCAAAGAATATTAAGTAATATACTTAGAAAATATAAACTTACGGATTTTGCCGTGAATTACATAGATGATATGCTAATATTTTCAAAATCATTGCATCAGATTCAATCAAATACCTAGGACATATTATTCAAAATAATTCGATAAAACCAGTGAAGGACAACTTAAGCACAAGGAGCACAAAAGAAGAAAAAGGCGATATATTTAGAATGTTTGGCCATCAAAGAAGCACTGAGATATTGGCAGTACTGGTTAATAGGTAAATCATTTACAGTTTACTCAGACCACAAACCATTGGAGAACATGAACTTAAAAGCAAGAACAGATGAAGAGCTGGGTGATCTGATGTATTATCTTTCACAATATGACTTTAAAATAAAATATTCCCCGGAAAAAGAAAATTTAGAAGCAGACTGTTTAAGTCGAAATCCTGTGTTGAAACCAGAAGAAAATATAGAAGAACAATTAAAAATAGTGAACTTAGTTACTTTGAAAGATATTATGATGGATCAGAATGTAAATGAAGAAATACAGAGAAACAAAAACAAAATACTTGAAAGGAATTGTGGTGTATTTAACTTGGAAAAAGTTAATATTAGCTTCTACAAATAATTGCTCTTATTGCCGCTGATAGATTTAAATAAAAGTCGGAACTTTTGACGAACTAATTTTATTTAACACTAATGTTCAGCTTACAAAAGAGGGCGAACCACATGCGCCAAATGTATTTATACTAAACTAACCTATGTTGAGTGGGGGAAACAATAGTGGGGCAGACAGTTGTACTAACATTTATAAATACAATTATCATTAATTACTTCAATACACTACATCATTCTCCCCCCATAAAAAAAAATCTGTTTATAAACATAAACATCTTAAAGTAAACTTCTGTTTAAGTTACATATATCAAATAGCAAATAAGTTATACATATATACATTATATTACATAGTATTTACATAATGACCACTGCTTAAACAAAAGTAAATTTATAGTACCAATTTATTTTCAAAAATATATGTATATGTATATAATAAAAAAAAAATTAACTTGCACTACTTTTTAACCTTATTCTACTTGAACGTCTTAATATCGGTACATTATCCTTACTGCCCTGTGTAGGCGAGTTTTTCGAGAAAGTCAGCGGTGGAGCTGGAGACTCAATTTCAGGACTGTGTTCTTCGACTAGAACTGCCCCTGAACTTTGTTCAATCTCTGCATACCGCTCGCTTTCTTGTAAAACGGGGAATGAAGTGGTGGACTCTATAGGAATACTCGAACTTTTTACATTAGGAATTACGTATTTTTTTATTTGATTGGAATGTCTCTTCCAGGTTTTTTGCAAATCGACCACTTCAACCAAATAGGTGCGTTTACCAATAACTTTTACAATATTATCCTTAATAAATTTTGGATGATTTACATTTCTATAATCCTTAACTAAAACATTTTCGCCAACCTTAAAAGTTACATTCCTATTTGTACCTTGCAATCTCTGTTGCTGTTTTTGCGCATTTTCGACTCTGTTTATTTTATTTGCATTTAACTTATCATCATTTAAAGGTAATTTTTTACTAGGCAAAAGAGTCGAAAATCGCGTTCTTAAATTTCTATTAAACATAAGCATAGCTGGACTTACACCAGTGGTGGCGTGCGGAGTATTCCTATAGTCAAATAAAAATCTCTGTAATGCCAAATGAGTATCGCTTGAGTTGGTAAATTCGAGTGACTTTTTAATAGCTTTTTTTACAGTTTTGACAGAATTCTCTGCAGCCCCATTGGAGGCGGGGGAATATGGAGGACTAGTAAAGTGTTTTACATTATTTTTTGAAAGAAATTCTTCGAATTCGTCTGAAACTAATGATCTGCCATTGTCAGAAACAATTATTAATGGCAAGCCGAACCTTGCAAACAAGGTTCTAAGAACTTTTATAGTATTTAACGAGTTAATATTTGACATTTCAAAGACTTCTAGCCATTTCGTGAAAGCATCAACTACCACTAAGTAGTTTTTTGCCTTAACTCAAAATAATCAACATGTAGTCTCTCCCAAGGACCCTGTGGCCATGGCCACGGCACAGTTGCATTTTGGGGAGCATTGTTAGAATGTATCATGCAAGCATCGCACATTTTAACTATTCTTTCAATACTTTTATCGAAATTTGGAAACCAAACATATGCTCTAGCCAAATTTTTCATTTTAACCACCCCCATGTGTGTTTTATGAAGCTGTTTTATAATTTCATTTTGTAAAATTATTGGAATAATAATCCTATGATTCCAAAATATACAATCCGCCTCAATGTAAAGTTCAAATCTTTTATCAAAAAATGGTTTTAAACTAGCTTCTTGTACCTTTTTAGGCCATCCTTTAAGGATAAAATTTTTAACCTTGCTAAGCAAACAATCATTATTAGTAGCCTTCCTTATACTTTCAAAATTTAACGTGAAATCAGAATTGGTATCAAAAAAATAACAGGAGTCATGAGGATTACTGTCCTCTTTTAAAAAATCTGCACTGCTTGTCACAGGCAAGCGTGATAACCAATGTGCATTATTTTTATTACTAGCTATATATTCGATATCATACGGATACCCTGACAAAATAATTGCCCACCGTTTTAAACGATTGACAGAAAACTGTGGAATAGCCTTTTTTGGACCAAAAATAGTTAACAGAGGTTTCATATCAGTGACCAAAGTAAATTTTTTGAGGTACAAATATTGGTGGAACTTTAAAAGTCCAAAAATTATGGCTAGACCTTCCTTTTCAATTTGTGAATAGTTGCGTTCTGCTTGGGACAGCGTCCTCGATGCAAACGCTATAGCCCTTTCCTCAGCATTAGGAAATTTATGACTCAAAACGTCTCCTACCCCTTCACTAGAGGCATCTACGGTAAGTTTGAGCTCTAAGTTTGGGTCAAAATGTACTAAAACTTGAGAGGATTTCAGAATTTTTTTAATTTATTGAATGCTGCTTCGCACTCATCTGTCCATTTCCAGGAAACATTTTTTTTTTAATAATTTATATAATGGACTTAAAATTGTTGACAGATTCTTGACAAATCTACCATAAAAATTAATGCTACCTAACAATGATTGCAATGTCTTAATATTTGTAGGCCTTGGTGCCTGATCAATAGCTAAAGTTTTACTTTTAGAGGGGTGCAAACCCTCTGAATCTATGACAAATCCTAAATATTCAACACTTTTAGAAAAAAACTGACATTTGTCAAAATTTAATTTTAAACCTGCTCGGTGTAAAATTTTTAAAACTCTTTCTAAATTTTCGATATGCTTTTTCCTATTTATCCCTGTGACCAAAATATCATCTTGAAATACTGCACATCCCTCTACACCAGTAAATAAAGCATCCATAATTTTTTTAAATTTTGCTGGAGCACATGCCACCCCAAAAGTTAAACGATTAAATTTAAAAAGTCCTAAATGAGTAGAAATTGTAAGCAATACTTTACTATCCTCATCCAGTCCTATCTGTTGAAACGCTTGGGACAGGTCCAGCTTCGTAAATTCCCTGCCTCCCTGGAGCTTTACAAACAATTCGTCAATTCTCGGCATGTAGTGCTGATCCACTTCTATTTCCGGATTGACTGTTACTAAGCAGATTCTGATTTGACCATTTTTCTTAAAAACCGGCACTATTGGTGTAGCCCAGGTGCTGTAGTCTACAGGTGATATAATACCTAAACATAAAAGACGATTTAGTTCCTGTTCAACTTGTGCCTTAATAGCAAAAGGTATAGGTCTGGCTTTTACAAATTTTGGGCTTACATTGGGATTCTTTAATTTAATTTTTGCCAAACCTTCCTTAAAATAACCTAGACCCTCTGAGAAAACTTCATTATATTTTTTTATTAAGCTATTTATATCATTATCACTACAAGGGGTCGAACAATTTTCAATATTATCAATATTATTTACAAACTTATTTACAAATTTTAAATTATATGTGGTCAGAAAATCTCTACCCAGTAATGGTGGACCCCCATTTTCCATAATAAAAAAGTCTAAATCCTTTTCAATGTCATTAAATTTCGTTTTTAACTTTATTTTGCCTAAAGGTTTTACTTCCGTACCATTATAAAAAAGAAAACTTCTATTAGTGCTATCTAATTTTAAATTTGAAAAATATTTTTTATAAAAATCATAAGACAGACATGAAATACTACTACCCGTATCCATTTGAAAAATAATAGGAAAATTCTCAACTAAAACCTGTAACGTAAACAATTTTTCTGAACACGTTTCAGAGGTCCCCTGTAAATTCAAAATATTAAACAGGTCAATTTCATCATTTGTGTTTACCTTTTCATTGTTTACATTATCGTCGAGTTTTTTATCTTGCAAAAAATTTTGTCTGATATTACTATTGCTGAAAACAGGTTGTTTAAATTTATATTTACAAACATTGGCTAAATGCTCAATTTTTTTACAAATATTGCATGAATAATTTTTAAAATAACACTTATCTTTATTGTGGTTCCTTTTTCCGCATACATTGCAGCTGTCATGCTCGTCCCTCTGACGTCGTTGCTGCCATGTTGCCTGCTTCTGCGCCGAAGACCTGCCTGCTGCCTGATGACTCGTGACTGCTGCGCCCCCTTGAATGTGGTGCATCGGTTCTGCTTTTACCATGACCATGTCGTGGACTTCTTTCGCCGCCATTTTGGATGCTGCTAATGTCACCATTTTTTCAAAGCCCGTAGATATTTCTTCCTCCATTAGCCGATCCTTTACTGCTCCCTTGTCGAAACCAAACACAAATTTGTCTCTTAAAACGATTTTTAGCTCGTCCCCAAACTCACAATTTACTGCTAGACCTCGTAATCTCGCTGCCCATTCACTAACTGATTCGGTCTGTTCCTTTTCGGCACTGTAAAATTTTAAGCGTGCTGCTAGCGGACTGCGATATGGATTAAAATGTGTGTTGAGTGTTTCCACGAGCTGCTTATACGTTTTATCTTCCGGTCTTGTAGGGCTTGTTAGATCAAAAACTAATTTATAAGCATCTTCGTCTAGTACATTTAGTAAAATTGCTCGCATTTTTGACTCTTCGGTTTCTGCTTTTATATTGTTTGCCACAAAATAATTTTCTAGCCGTGCTTTGAATATTCCCCAATCAGACTTTTTTAATGAAAATTCACGTAAGTGTCCCATACCTGTGTCTGCCATTTTCTTTCCTAGAATCTTCTGTCTTGTCACTTTCTTGATGTCCGCGTGTTTTTCGAAAACTCTCGTCGCCAATTTGTGGTGTGTAGTATTATGTATACTACAAAAAAATAAGAAACAAAGAGTAAATAATAATAAGAGAAGAATTTAGTATAAGACTTATAAAACAAATACATGAGGATCTGTGCTATATTGTAGTTGGACAAATGCTAAGGACTCTTAGTTCACTGTATGTAACAAAGAATTTAACAAAGAATATAAAAAACATTTGTAGAAGTTGTGAAATTTGCATAAAAAACAAAACAAGAGGACAGGACAAATACGGATTGATGTCACATTTAGGCCCGGCGACAAGTCCTTTTGAAATAGTATCACTAGACACAATTGGCGATTTTGGTGGTTCAAGATCAACTAAGAAATACCTACATCTTTTAGTAGACCACTTCACTAGGTACGCATTTATTATAACATCAAAAACCCAGAGTGCACATGATTTTATAAAGCTAATAAATAAAGTCACCGAAACAGAGATTGAAATGCTTCTCACCGACCAGTATCCTGGAATAAACTCAAAAGAATTCAAGAAATTTCTTAGTGACAACAAAATAACAATGATATTTACAGCAGTGCACCTTTTTCAAATGACCTGAATGAAAGGTTAAATCAAACACTAGTAAACAAAATTAGATGCAGAATAATTGGAAATGGAGAAAAGAAAGCGTGGACTACAATAGCACATGAATGTGTAGAAAAATACAATCAGACTAATCACTCAATAACTGGCTACGCACCATGCTATTTGTTATATGGGACAGATGTCGTACCAAATGAGCTATGCAATAAATGTATACATAGTGACTGGATCAGAGACAAAAAAAGAGCGCTTAATAATACTTTGAAATCACATTACTATAACAAAATGCGCTATGATAGAAAAAGAAAAAATAGAGAATTTAAGGTTGGAGATATGGTATATGTGGAAAATGGTAATAAATTAAATAGGAAAAAGCTAGATGAACTGAGAATTGGACCATATAAAATATTAGAAAAAAAATCGAATACAATTTATAAGATCGATACAGGACACAGGAAAACAGAGTCAAATCTATTTCATATTACAAAACTAATTCCGGTACAAATAACAAAAGATGAAAAAGGGGAGGAAACCAGTAAAGAAGAGTTGGAAGAAGAACTTGATGAGATCTGAAGAGAAAATTCATAGATGAATTTTCTTTCCCGGGAGGGGAGATGTAAAGAAAATAGATTTCTTTAATTTTGAACTTGGCGCGCTTCTTGCGGTTTATTATAAATGTCAAACTGATTAGTTTTAAGTTGACTTGGACGTTAGAATTATTAATAATATTGTATTAGGAAAAAGGCCGTCAAGTAAACTTTGAATGAGATTTATTTTGTGAAGAAACCATTAGTATTAGTGGAAAAATAAACTTTGAATGTCGTTTCTTTGTTTTCAGGTGAGTTTTTTTTACAAAATTGTTCTAAATAAGATGTTTTCTTTGATAA
The DNA here is from genome assembly GCA_019359885.1 of Listronotus oregonensis. NCBI lineage: Eukaryota > Metazoa > Arthropoda > Insecta > Coleoptera > Curculionidae > Listronotus > Listronotus oregonensis. The sequence continues at coordinate 46,019 of JAHBCN010003418.1, read as the reverse complement.
TAAACTAATTAAATAAATCTTTGTTTTCAGAAGCAACACATTAATTTATTTCCATCCAAAACCATAAGATATGGTCTTATAAGTATTTAAAAATCAGGCCTTTTTTCCTTATTAAAAAGGCATTAAATCGTAAAAAATCATCTTTTAAAAAATTTATTACTTGGACCCTTTTAAAGTTGCAAAGCCGATCTTCGAGAAAATGATTATTTATGAAATGTCGTTTAATAGTCCAGTAAATGAAGGCCGGAAAAACCCCAAACCTGAAGATCAGGTCGTGCCGTCACATTTTTTTTAAATTTACAGGTATTCATGTGTACATTAACCTTAGAAAATATAGATAGGAAACTGTCCACAAGGGACTAAAAATGGTTTTTCAACTATTTTGGACCGATATCTCCCAAAGTATGACACTTGCGCAATTCGGACTTAGACGAAAATGAAAAGCAGTTTATTAGCTGCAAAAATAATTCCCATCACTTTTGTCAGTTTGAGATAACCGGCCATAAACGCGCCGCGTATTTTTTGCACCTGCCCCGCATCTCGAAAGGCGCTCTAAACTTACACTTCCAAGCGGACGGACAAATTTTTAAATTACTAACGTAAAAATTCATATTTTTTATAATTCAAAGGTCATATGAAGAAAGAAACCTGAACCAATAATATCTGTCACTGTTTCCTTTTTCTGTTTCTCGAAAATATTAAAAACTCGAGCCAAAGTTAGTTTTGGTCGATATTTTGACCTTCCTATCAATCTGTTTATATTTTTTTTATTAAGAGTAATTTTACCAGATCCTTCAGGTTAATGGGGTTTTAAAAGGTGTTGTCGCCGAGAGACTTTGGTGAATACTACGAAGGACCTATTTTTTAACAGTTTGATTGTTGATTAATTAACCTTTTAAAAGACACGCACAAAGAACCCAAAATGCACTCACCTTTGACTTATAGAAGGTCTTCGCTGAGGGTGCACCCTTTTTATCTTTTTTCTTTGGCTGCGTGGTCTTGGATGTACCCGATGTCTCCGGTGTTCGGGGCACAACAATGGGAGATGATAACGATGATATTCACAAAAGAGCAGTAGCCGATGGGCTGTAATTATTAATTATTATTTTTTACACAACGTGACCGTTGGCCGTTGACCGTTGCCGAACTTTCTGCAAAAAGTGTCGTAGCGCTCACGGTCAAAGCGCATGATCAGGTGGATATGCACCGGAACCTTGTGCGTATGGAAATTAGCGCGCATATTTAAATTTGAAGGAATCAGTTTTAATTTAGGAAAATTAATAAACAAAATAAAATAAAATATATAACGCTTGGAAACGAGTGAGTTTCCAACATTCCACCCACCAAAAACATGATAGTTTTTCTATTCTACTGTGGAGAAAAAATTGACTGTTCCAGTCAGAAAAAAAAATTAACAATAAAACTCTTAACCAGACGTAAGGGTATAGCACTAAAATAAAACAAAAATTCAAAAAAAATTGATGAGCAAAAAATGAGCCTTAGTACTCCGGTAAAGGGCAAACCTTTACAACGGGACGTTGAAAGGTTTGCCCTATGGGGTCCTAAGGGTCACAACACGTACCACCCCATCGTCACCAGGGTGAAGTTTTGTTACGCGTGCAAGAGCCCATTCTCTCGGAGGTTGCTGTTCGTTTTTTATTAAAACTAAGGTGTTCTCTTTTATGTTAGGTATCGATGTTGTCCATTTAGAACGAGTTTGCAGTGTATGCAGATATTCTTGAGCCCACCTTTTCCAAAAATCCCCTTGCATCTTTTGTAAAAGTTGCCAGCGGTTGAGGCGATTGAGGGGAATCTCAGATAAATCAGGTTCTGGGAAAGAGGTGATTGGTTCACAGGTCAGAAAATGGCCTGGTGTAAGTGGGGTAAAATCGTTAGGATCCTCGCTAATAGGACACAAGGGTCGAGAATTTAGGAGGCTTTCTATGCCGGTGAGAAGTGTGTAGAACTCTTCGTAAGACATAAGCTGATCGCCGATGACACGATAAAGATGCGTTTTGACCGCCTTTACTCCGGCTTCACTGAGACCATTAAAATGGGGTGCACCGGGCGGATTAAAGTGCCACTTGATAGATAGTTTTGAAGCAGATACTTCTGCTAGCAACAAAAGTTCACGGGAAGCTCCTTTGTAGTTGGTCCCTTGATCGGAATAAAGATGAGAGACCTCGCCTTGCCATAAATCTTCGCAAACTAGCCAGAAAGGAGTCGCTAGTTAGATCCGAAACCAGCTCTAAGTGTATGGCTTTTGTACCTACACAAACAAAGAGAGATATATAGGCTTTGCTTGAAGCTTGAGCGCCTCTTTGCCTCTTTGAGGTTAGGATTTTGAACGGACCACAATAGTCGAGAGCCACTTTTGAAAAGGCCTTAAGTTGGGATATGCGGTAATGAGGCAAATCAGCCATAGGAGGGGCATACGATTGAGGTCTAGAGCGAAAGCATTTTATACATTTAGAGAGGCAGCGATAAATTGCACTGCGAGGGGAAAGAATCCAAAAGGTTTGTATGATTAGATTATGTAACGTCTTTAAACCTGGATGAAAATTGTCTTTATGATATTGCTCAATTATAAGTTCGGTAAACCTGTGTTTTTGAGGCAATAAGATAGGGTGTTTTGCATCGAACGATAGGGTTGATTTTCTTAGTCTACCACCCACCCTGAGAATACCTACCTCGTCAATAAAGGGTGCTAATTTTCAAAAGGGTTTAGGAAGGGTGTCATTTTTCTTACAAATATGAAGTATGTCGGAGAAGCACTCCTTTTGAACGGCTTTAACTATAATTAGTAAGGCATTGTGTTTCTCAGAGGGGAGCAAAACAGTCGATTCAAATGTCCTTTTTTTGACACGGAGATCGATGAATCTGATAAGATATGTTATGACATTCTGAATCTTGGGTAGAGACGAAAATCTGAAAAGAAGTGTAGAAATAAAATTGGGAGTGTTGACTTGAACATGACAACAAACAGTCTTTTCCTCAGCTGAGGTTTCTGGAAGCTTATCGAGAATAATGGCAGGTTGTTCAAGCCAGCTGTCATAATTTTGAGTTAGAAACTCAGGGCCATGCCACCATAAGGGATGTTCAAGAAGCTCTAGGGGAGTGATACCTCTAGAGGCGCAGTCAGCTGGATTAAGAGATTGTAACGGTTTAATTTTGTCAATGCTATGTTATGGTGAATGCGCGGGTAAATGGGTGAATGCCTACAGCATTAAATTATTTTTTTTTAATATTCGAGCTAATCTATCTTGGATGCGCGGACGAGTGGTTGGTCCGATTTTTATTTTCAACAGCCAGCCTGGGCCATTTTGCATGGCGGCCGCTGGTGAAACAACATTGGTTTAATATTTTTACTGCGAATATCGTGGTCATCCGTATGGGATTTTTAATTTAAACCATCAATAATTTTTGCAAAGGCTCCAGTTTTGTTGTTGTGTGAATATTTTTAATAATTAATGGTGAAATTTGCAAAGATGGTCTCTGAAATCAGGATTATTAGATTTTATTCAAGCTCGCCCACTTTGAGGCCACATGTAACCTAAGTAAGTTTTATTAATTTCTTTTTTATCTGTTAAGCACTCATATTGATTGGTTTTTACTTATATTACTTTTTGATTACTCTAATATTCCTACGTTTTATTGCATAATTTTTGAATGTTGGGAAAGTATTCTGAAATAAGGGCTATTATTCTCAATACAGTTTGTTTTTTTTCTCAGACGAAGGCAACTTATAACACTTTATTTTAGTTATTTTAAAATCTTACAGGCACTGGCTTTAGTTTTACATTGTGGAAATATAAATTTGATCTGTCTGGCCTTTTTATAATAGTTTTTTTTTCTTTAATGTTATAAATATCTTTTTTTTTGGGGAATTTCTTAATCAGTTTTTGGATTAATTGACAGTTGATAATTAGTTTTTCTCTTGATTGTCTGTTTTAAAGCCTGCAATTTTTTTTTTAAATTTTAAGATGTATCATTATTGTTCCATACTTTCTTTGCTAAGTAAGCTTTAGTTAAGAATACATAAAGATAACTTTAAAACTGTTGAAATTGTGTTAATTTATTTCCAAGTAAAATGACATAAGCTAAAAAAAAATATATAAAATTTTTTTTTAACTTAAAAACAAAATAATTTAAAAATTATAATATACTATTACAGGGGTCAAATATTCTTTATTTAGTGTAAAAGAAATACTTGATGAGTATTTATTTATTACTTACGTAATAATACCTAAAATAATTCAGATTTGTTTTGTTGGCTAATTTCTCAAAACAATGTTTTTTTTTAATTATGTCCTCTTTCAGCCGATTGTGTCGATATGCAAAGCTACTACGTTACTTTATACTAAATTCTTTTTGTACCATTTTTTTTATATTTGATTAGCCATGTATAAACTTCAAACTTTGGTGGTTTTTCTTAAACTGTGCTGTGCTTGGCAAGGAATGTTGGTTTATTCATTGTAAATTCTAATGTTAATTTTTTGTAAATTTCTAATGCTTTAAGGTTTAATTAATATTGATTATTATGCTCTTTTAATAAGTGTAGGGATGTTTTGTGTATATCGATTATCGATATGAGTGATATTGATTTATTAATTCTAGTAACTTGAAGTTTTTTTTTTGGTTATTCGTGTTATTCTTGTTGACAAATGTAAATTCTTTTTTGTAAGTTTCATTTTCGGTATTAATCAAGAGAGTTTTTTTGGTAGTTTTTGGTTTTATTAAACATCAGTGATGTATGATTTGATTTTATACCTAAGAATGCGCAGAAACAGCTATGCCATTAGTAACCAATAATATTTTATTTTTAATGTTTTAAATTAATTTGTGGAAACAATTTTATTTATTTTTGGTATGTTCTGTCAACGACGATAGCACGAATGGCCTGTTTTTTTGAATAGTTATATTTAATTGATTGATTTAGTTGATTCTGTATTTTGAGGACTTGTATTATTGAATAGTTCTCCTTGGGCCTTCGGCCACTTCTTTTATTTGATACTATTGCTTTTTTTTTGATCTGCAAATTTATTTAAGGCCCTCAGCCAATTCTTTCGTTAATTATTTTTTTTATCCTGTAAATTTATTTAAGGCCCTCAGCCAATTCTTTCGTTATTTTTTTTTATGTGTAAATTTATTTATGGCCCTCAGCCGGTTTCTTTGTTTGTTTGTTGGTTTGCTTTGAGATTTAATAATGTACTTAAGGCCTTCAGCCAATTCTTCTGTTAGTTTTTTTTAATTTGGAAATTTATTTAAGGCCTTCAGCCATTTGCTTTGTTTTGTATTAAACTTTAATTTTTTTTATGGTTCAAATTTTAATGCCTACCGATGTTTGTAGGGCCTCAAAACTCAAGTATAACTCAAAATTCAAGTATAACTCAAAACACAAGTTTTACTCAAAATTCAAGTATAACTCCAAACTCAAGTTTGACTTCAAATTTACCTCAAATTTTACCTCAAAATATACCTCCTCCCAGAAATGTTACAGATATCCGTCGATTTATTGGAACTGCTTCATGGTATAGGCGATTTGTGCCCAATTTTTCAACAGTGTTGGCTCCAATTACACGCCTTACAAAGAAAAAGGTGAAGTGGGTGTGGACCGACGACTGTCAGAAGTCCTTTACCATCATCAAGGAGGCTTTAGTCACTGCTCCTGTGCTTACATGCCCAGATTTCTCAAGAACCTTTATACTTCAAACCGATGCATCTTTTACGGTTTGGGTGCAGTCTTAACACAAAAATTCGATGATGGCGAAAAAGTTATCTGTTATCTATCCAGATCCCTCACAAAACAGGAAATGAAGCTTACTGTCACCGAGAAGGAGTGTCTTGCAGTAATTTGGAGCGTGGAGAAACTTCGGCATTACTTGGAAGGAGTATATTTCAAAGTTATTACCGACCATCATTCACTGTTGTGGCTACATAATCTCAAGGACCCTCAAAGCCGCCTTGCTCGTTGGGCTCTTCGTCTTCAACCTTACGACTTCCAGCTAATTCACCGAAAAGGAAAGGAGCACATCGTTCCTGATTTTTTTTCCAGATCCGTTCCTGTTACCGCGGAAGCCATAGCAACTGTTGATGAACACCAGGAATTGTCATCTTTTCATAATACTACCGATAAGTGGTATATCGGTATAATAAGGAAACTAGAAGATCACCCAGAAAAATTCCCTTGTTGGCGAGTAGAAAATGGTAACTTGTTCAAATTTGTAAAGTCCAACAATCCCAGTTTTCCCGACCATTCTAGCTGTTGGAAATTAATAGTACCCAAAGATAAGCGTAAGGAGATCCTACATCGATGTCATGATATTCCAGCTGCAGGCCATGTTGGTGTTTACAAAACATTTTAGAAAGTCTCGGAGCGTTATCACTGGCCTAAGATGAGAGCGGACATTACCAAGTATGTTCGTGTTTGCAAAATATGCGCTCAAAATAAAGTTGAGCAAAAACTTCCCGCTGGATTGATGCGTAATCGCCCAGACATTAAAGAGCCATGGCAAGCCATCAGCCTGGATTTTATAGGACCTTTACCGCGATCAAAACAGGGTAATACTCATATTTTGGTGGTTACCGACTATTTCAGTAAATTCGTTGTTACGTTTCCTTGTCGTTCCGCTACGGCTAAAACTTTGGTAAAACACATGGAAGAGGGCATTTTCTTAGTTTACGGAGCTCCGCAATTTTTAACGTGCGACAATGGGACTCAGATGAAATCTAAAGAATTTCAAGCTGTGTGTGAAAAATATAAAGTCAAGATATTTTATACCGCCTCTTATTATCCTAGAGCTGATCACACCGAACGTGTCAACCGGGTTGTTAAAACTATGTTACGATCTTATGTCCAACAAAATAACCATAGGACTTGGGAAGATAATCTACCTGCTATTAGTTGCGCCATTCGTACTTCGCGACATGAAGTCACGGGTTATACTCCTTATTTCGTGAATTTTGGTAGAGAACATAAACTTTTTGGAAACGACTATTCCGTAGGAATCCCTACCGCAGCGACTGAGCGTCAAAATTACGTCCGTGAACGAATTCAAGCCCTCCAACAAATGTTTGATAAAATTCGATCCAAACTGATTTCTTCACGAGCGAAAAATCAACATAGGTATAATCTCCGTCGTCACCCAGTAACTTATGTTCCTGGTCAGGAAGTTTGGCGTAAAAACAAAAGCCTATCTGACGCAGTCAATTATTATAGCGCAAAACTAGCTCCCGAGTTTGTAGGACCTTTTAAAATCAAAAAGAAAACCGGTATTTGCACGTACGAGCTTCAGGACGAGTTCGGTAATAGTAAAGGCGTTTGGCATGTACAAGACCTTAAACCGGTGCACATCGATTCCGGTTCTGAGAGTCCATCTAACTGAGTTTAACTACTAAAAAGCAAATCAAATACCTACTTGGATTCTTTATTGTTGTTTATTAAAATCTTACTTCTATCTTTTTTTTTATTATTTTATTGCATTGGTAATTTGTATTGATATTATGAGCTAACTCGTACTTCCTTTGTTTTTTTTTATAGTTCAGTAAAAATTTAATTAGAGTTCTATATATCTCACTTTATTGTGAATCTTATTATTTTTTTTTGTGCCGCCCTGTAGGTGCGGGCGCTAAGAATAGGCCTACACTGGGTTTCTAGTAGGGGTATGAGTCCTCTAAGTGCCGTGGTAGTGTTAGCCCTCAGCTTCACTACTTCTGTTGTTTAGTGACGCCCTGTAGGTACGGGCGCTTTTGTTAGTCGTGCCTCCTTTGGTGCGAAACGAAGGAGTCACGACAATAAAAGGTAAGAGTAGTCCTACACTGGAACGGTAGTTGAGGTAGGAGTCCTCTAAGTGTCGTGGTAGTGTTAGCCCTCAGCTTCACTACCTCTCTTGTTTAGTGCGCCGCTTTTATTTTCGTTTAGTTTTGAAATTTTGTAAGTTAACCTTTGCTGTAGCGGTTGCACGTAATTTTTTTTTTATTTCTTGGGTTTTAAATTTTAGGAATATTATTTTTATAACCTTATCAATTCTTGTATTTTGTAATCTTTACTATGGAAGTATGATTAGCTAATGCGTATTTTGATGTTCATTATTTTGATTGATTGATTATTATATTTGATTTGCTTAATTATTACTGTTATTTACGTTAGCTTACCTATTAGACTTGGACGGAATTTTCCGTCTTTTTCCTCTGATTGTGACTAATTTTTCCCGATTTTGACTTATGAACCTCTCGATTTTGACTTTTGTTGTGAATAGTACGTGGTACTTTTTAGTACAACTCTTTTCAGAGGATTAATCGTACTTTTGCCCTATTGTGCCTTATTTCTTCTTGAGTACGTCGTCATACGTACTGGTTCGTTGTTTACTTTATTTTGCCCTTTTTTATCTTTCTGTGCGTAGTACCTTGAGTACATCTCTTTTCAGAGGATTATACGTACATTGATTTATTTTGAGTTTTGCTTTATCTTGAGTACGTCGTCATACGTACTGTTTCGTTGTTTACCTTATTTTGGCCTTTTTATCTTTCTGTGCGTAGTACCTTGAAAACATCTCTTTTCAGAGGATTATACGTACATTGATTTATTTGAGTTTGCTTATCTGAGATCTTCATACGTACTGTTATTTATTGTTTATCTTACCTTGCTCTGATTTCAGTAGCTTTTTTTTTTTGGCATCAGTCTAAGCGAATTGACGTGGTATCATTTCAGTTCGACTGGATTTCTTTACGCTTAGACTATAAGCAATTTGGTTTGTTTACCTTTCAGATTTTCCTGGATTTAATTGCTTAGCCTGAGACTTTCTTTAAGTTGTTGTTTTATTGATGATTTGAATTTGTTTCGATTACCTTGTATTACTTTACCTTTTTTACCTGATTTGACGTATTCTAGGTCTTAGCAATCTGATTTTGCTTACCCGTTGTCTAATGGATTTAAGCCTAGAATTTCTCGATTGTGACTTGTTTGGATTTGAAAATTACCTTATTTATTGTGGTTGGGGATAATATCCCGTTTTGCTTTTTTATTGACAGGGCTGGGTGGCGGTTTAGCTGCCGGAGGCCGTTTTCGATGCTCTTTGTGGGAACTTTAGGTCGCTCGGACCTAAAGTTCGTGGCGTGGCGTCGCGGGGGTGTTGGTTTTGGCGTAGTGACCCTAATGAGCCACTACCTTAAGCTGGGCCACACTACTGCGTTCGTGCTCAGCTCCATTTGGCCTAGTAGATTGCGGTCGGTCGTCGGAAATACCACCACACAAGTACCCTATAATTATACAATATTCTTTTTTAGATACTTCCTGGTATCTTTTTAGCTTGGCGCGCGCTATAGCGTGCTCCCTATTGAACGGTGGAACCTTAGGGCTTTGTTTAATTATTTTTGATCTTATCTTTTTATTATGTATTTTTTTTTCTTCCACCTTTTGTGAATTGCTTCACTTGCGGATTCTTGGTGTTTCTTTTGGGTGTGGTTCGGTGCGTTTTCAAGGATTCAATATGAGGTTGAGGAACGAGGTCTGCCAAGCTAGGATTGGTTGAGACGCAACCTTAACAGAAATTTAAATTAAATCTGTCAAATAAGAAAGTGACATAAATTTCAAACCATGTTGGTTCTTTGGGACTGCATAGTTCCTCATCCGGAGACTCCCTGGGTTTCTGCCATTGGAACAATTCCCAAAATTCCTTATTTTTTTTTCTATTTATTCTATTTTATTTTTGATCTCGTGCTACATTTTATTTCTTTTGTTTATTGATTTCATTACGTTGATTTTAGATATGTAAATCTTTGAGTCTGCCAATTATATTAAGTATAAGTTGCCTTAATTATATTGTTTTTGCTTAGGTCTTTGCCTATCAAGTGACCTCTAAAATTCTTCATTGGTTATGAATGATCTGTCATTACCTTGCTTCATTAAAATTTTTTTTTTGGTCTGCTTTTGGTTATTTGCGAATTGATGCCTCCTGAGGCGCATTTATTTTGGATTTCTCGTATACTAATTTGTTTCCTCCATTCTTAAGTTATGATTCTTCTTCTTCTTAGCTCTTATGTCCGCATGATCGTCGCAAAACTTCCTTCAGGAAGTTTTCCTCCTTTCGAAGGAGAGGGGGAGTTGTAACGGTTTAATTTTGTCGATGCTATGTTATGGTGAATGCGCGGGTAAATGGGAGAATGCCTACAGCATTAAATTATTTTTTTTTAAATATTCGAGCTAATCTATCTTGGATGCGCGGACGAGTGGTTGGTCCGATTTTTATTTTCAACAGCCAGCCTGGGCCATTTTGCATGGCGGCCGCTGGTGAAACAACATTGGTTTAATATTTTTACTGCGAATATCGTGGTCATCCGTATGGGATTTTTAATTTAAACCATCAATAATTTTTGCAAAGGCTCCAGTTTTGTTGTTGTGTGAATATTTTTAATAATTAATGGTGAAATTTGCAAAGATGGTCTCTGGAAATCAGGATTATTAGATTTTATTCAAGCCGCCCACTTTGAGGCCACATGTAACCTAAGTAAGTTTTATTAATTTCTTTTTTTATCTGTTAAGCACTCATATTGATTGGTTTTTACTTATATTACTTTTTGATTACTCTAATATTCCTACGTTTTATTGCATAATTTTTGAATGTTGGGAAAGTATTCTGAAATAAGGGCTATTATTCTCAATACAGTTTGTTTTTTTCTCAGACGAAGGCAACTTATAACACTTTATTTTAGTTATTTTAAAATCTTACAGGCACTGGCTTTAGTTTTACATTGTGGAAATATAAATTTGATCTCTCTGGCCTTTTTATAATAGTTTTTTTTCTTTAATGTTATAAATATCTTTTTTTTGGGGAATTTCTTAATCAGTTTTTGGATTAATTGACAGTTGATAATTAGTTTTTCTCTTGATTGTCTGTTTTAAAGCCTGCAATTTTTTTTAAATTTTAAGATGTATCATTATTGTTCCGTACTTTCTTTGCTAAGTAAGCTTTAGTTAAGAATACATAAAGATAACTTTAAAACTGTTGAAATTGTGTTAATTTATTTCCAAGTAAAATGACATAAGCTAAAAAAAATATATAAAAATTTGTTTTTTTTTAACTTAAAAACAAAATAATTTAAAAATTCTAATATACTATTACAGGGGTCAAATATTCTTTATTTAGTGTAAAAGAAATACTTGATGAGTATTTATTTATTACTTACGTAATAATACCTAAAATAATTCAGATTTGTTTTGTTGGCTAATTTCTCAAAACAATGTTTTTTAATTATGTCCCTTTTCAGCCGATTGTGTCGATATATAAAGCTACTACGTTACTTTATACTAAATTCTTTTTGTACCATTTTTTTTATATTTGATTAGCCATGTATAAATTTCAAACTTTGGTTGTTTTTCTTAAACTGTGCTGTGCTTGGCAAGGAATGTTGGTTTATTCATTGTAAATTCTAATGTTAATTTTTTGTAAATTTCTAATGCTTTAAGGTTTAATTAATATTGATTATTATGCTCTTTTAATAAGTGTAGGGATGTTTTGTGTATATCGATTATCGATATGAGTGATATTGATTTATTAATTCTAGTAACTTGAAGTTTTTTTTGTTATTCGTGTTATTCTTGTTGACAAATGTAAATTCTTTTTTGTAAGTTTCATTAATAAAATTAAGAGGCAGGCATGCGCATTAATAAAATTCCTTTTCAATTTTATATAATCATAAATCAAGATCGGTATTAATCAAGAGAGTTTTTTTTGGTAGTTTTTGGTTTTATTAAACATCAGTGATGTATAATTTGATTTTATACCTAAGAATGCACAGAAACAGCTATGCCATTAGTAACCAATAATATTTTATTTTTAATGTTTTAAATTAATTTGTGGAAACAATTTTATTTATTTTTGGTATGTTCTGTCAACGACGATAGCACGAATGGCCTGTTTTTTTGAATAGTTATATTTAATTGATTGATTTAGTTCATTCTGTATTTTGAGGACTTGTATTATTGAATAGTTAGTTAATTATTTTTTTTATCCTGTAAATTTATTTAAGGCCCTCAGCCAATTCTTTCGTTAATTCTTTTTTATGTGTAAATTTATTTATGGCCCTCAGCCGGTTTCTTTGTTTGTTTGTTGGTTTGCTTTGAGATTTAATAATGTACTTAAGGCCTTCAGCCAATTCTTCTGTTAGTTTTTTTTTAATTTGGAAATTTATTTAAGGCCTTCAGCCATTTGCTTTGTTTTGTATTAAACTTTAATTTTTTTTATGGTTCAAATTTTAATGCCTACCGATGTTTGTAGGGCCTCAAAACTCAAGTATAACTCAAAATTCAAGTATAACTCAAAACACAAGTTTTACTCAAAATTCAAGTATAACTCCAAACTCAAGTTTGACTTCAAATTTACCTCAAATTTTACTCCGGGGTTGAGTCCAGACTCTGCAGACCACCCTTACCTGCCGTCAGGAAACAGGCAACCTTTTGATAATTCTCTTAACAACTACTAATCCTTTTTTTTAATGTAATTTAAAAACTTAAACCATTTTCTTTTCTTTTTATGATATTTAAATCCTCAAGGGATTATTTTTAAATAAATGTAATTTGTTTTTTTTAATCTTTTTGAGTTTTATTTAGCTCACCTGATACCAGAATAATTTGTATTATTATATTATTATTATTATTTTTTCTTCTTCTCTTTAATGAGTATTAACCAAGTCAGTTTTCTTTAATGCTTATATGCTAACTTTTTTTGTTTTGTCGTGCACTGGTGTGTGATCGCCCAAGCAAGCTCCTATAACATCTAGGGGACTTCCAGTTTGTAGTCCGTAAGAAAACTGGTGGCGCCATAACGAACTCACTATTCCTCACCCTGAGCTGCGGGTAGGTTTGCACGCACACCTACAGCTTGCTCTGGCGTGAAGCTAACCTGTGCACAGGATAAATTTTGTATTAATTTTCTTACTTTTCCTTTTTGAGCAATTGGTGTGACTCATCATAGTCACACCAGTTTTTATATAAACATTGCTTTTAAAAAAAAAGTGCGGGGCAAGATGTAGGCACATATTTCCAAGACTGAATGGGAATGATTTCTTGTATGTGAGCCACTCGATTGGCCACGAAAGTTTTCCAACGATGTGGAGAGTCAGTCAACCAAGCTAAAGCCACTTGAGAGTCTGACCAAGCATAGATTTAATCAAAGGTAAGAACATTACCATAAGATTCTTTAACAAAATGCAAAAGATTGCTAAGGAGATAGGCAGAACAAAGTTCTAGTCGGGCTACAGATTGGGTTTTAAGAGGAGCTACCTTGGATTTAGCCATAATTAGACACGTTTTAATATCACCAGAAAAAGTGATGAAACGAAAATAAATACAGGAGCCATACCCAATTGTACTGGCATCACAGAAAGCATGTATTTCTAATTTAGAATATTTGTCATTGATAAGTAGGCGAGGAAGCTGAATTTTTGAAATTTCAGGAAGTTCATGTTTAAAACGTTCCCATGTATCAACAACTGATTCAGGAGCTAATTCATCCCAATCTCGTTTGGAAAGGAAGATCTGTTGCAAGATATGCTTAGCAAGTAGAACCATTGATGCTAGGTAGCCTTAAACATCGAAGATTCTAGCAATCTGACTAAGAACATTTCTTTTAGTGCAGTTAGCTTGAATGGGAGAACAAGAGTATGTGAAACAGTCAAGATTAGGGTTCCACTGAAGGCCTAGAACCTTCACATAACTTGGACCTTCAGTGTCAAAACTGACTTGTGTATGAGAGCTAGGATCAGCTGATAAGAGGGCAGGATGATTGCTCGCCCATTTTTTTAATTCAAAGCAACCTTTTTTAGGTAGAGGTATCAAATCTGCTTGTAGCTGTAAGGCTGAGTCTACTGAGTCAGCTCCGCTGACGCAGTCTTCGACGTAAACTGACTCTTGGAGAACCTTGGATGCGCCAGGATAATTTTCTTGTTTAATGATAGCCAACTCTTTGATTGTTTGTAGAGCCAAAAATGGGGCGGAAGAAACACCAAAAGTTACCCTGTCAAGAGTGTATTCTTTGACTGGTTCTGATCTAGAAAAACGCCACAGAAAGCGCTGATAGTCCCTATGTTCAGGGGTGACTATAATCTGATTATACATAAGACGAATGTCTGCAATAAAACAAATAGGGTATGTACGAAATTTTAATAAAATGGATGACAAGTCTTGATGCAGCTTTGGGCCTGGAAAAAGGGTTTGATTAAGACTAACACCTTTTGAACCACAAGCACTGGCATTAAAAACTACCCTTATTTTTGTGGACTTACTCTCAGGTTTTACAACACAGTGGTGTGGTAAATAATATGCTGATGAAGAGCAGTAATCTGAGGGAGATACTTCAGATATGAAGTTTTGATCAAGATACTCTTTTATAAAATTAGAATATGAGAGATGAAGATCTGGATTTTTGTGAAGCCGAGTCTCTAGGTACATGAATCTACGAAGAGCCTGTGTATGCGTGTCGCCAAAATCAAGATTATTGTGTTTAAATGGAAGAGATACAACAAATCTTCCTGATGATTCACGAGAAGTTGTTTTCTTATAAATTTCTTCACATTTTATTTCATCGGGTGATAAAGTGTTACAAGTTTTCGGGGGTTGTTCGACTTCCCAAAATCTCTGTAGAAGCATGTTTATTTGAGGCTCCAATGAAACATGAAAACTAAGAAGAGAAGAATTTGTACTACAAGTATATGCCCTACCTTGTAAAATCCAGCCAAATACAGTTTCTAATGCAACTGGCTGATTTTGATTACCAAAGACCCGTCCATTTCCTAGCATGTAGGGTACCAAAACTGCACTGAGTAAAAGATCTATTGGACCAGGGGTGTGAAGCTTGCTATCAGCTAAAGGCAGACCTTGGATGTATGATAAACTTGAAATGGCCACAGAAGTCCTAGGATGATTTGTGCTTACAGTAGGCAAAACTATAGCTTCAAATGTAAAGGTAGGCTCAGGTTTATTTTTTGGTTTAATAAAACAATGTGTAATGCCTCGGGCAATGGAGGTTATACCATTAACGCCTTGAATTGGAATGGAACAGTGTCGTCTTTTCAAACCTAGCCTGTTTACACATGGCTCAGAAATCAATGTGACCATGCTTGCCGAGTCAAAGAGAACACGGATGGTGTGAAAATTACCTTGAAAATCTCTTATGTCTACTTCGGAAGTGGGCAATAGGCATGTGCAACTTGTACTGTATGATGAGCATGTATTCACTTAAGGAGGTTGGTTAAGCTGAGTCGCTGATTGTGATGTTGAATTCTAAATAGCGGATTGGTTAACTGCTGGCTGCAGCGACTGTATACCTAAGTGGTTGACTGAGTGATTAGCTGAGTTGTTAGCTGAGTATGTAACTGAGTTGTGAGCTGAGTTGTTAGCTGTAGCTGGTGGCTGCATACCTTTAGGTTGATAAAAATTATTTTTTGACACAGAATGTGTGTTTACAGAATATGACGATTGTTCCACATTAGATTGACCATTAGAGGAAGCTGTAGCTGTAGCTGAAGGCCTGTTAACATGGATCGTGGTATGATGAGCTAAATTACATATTTTGCATGTCATGGACACTGGACACGGTTTATTTTGATGTGATCTTAAACAATTGCCACACAGACTATGTTGTTTGACAAAGTTTAATCTTTCATTAGGTGATTTTGACAGAAATAAATGACATCTAAAAAGCCCATGAGAGGACGGACACAAAATGCATTTTTGTTTATAAAAAGGTTGAGTGACGTCACCTGTGTTAGTATTGTATGAAGCAGGAGCATTCTTTTTGAATGACCCCGAAGAAAAATTATGGTTTTTAAGTTTTTCTTGATTTGTAGGTTTTGAATAAGAAGGTATGATATCCTGAACTGCTTCAAAAGCCTTGCACCTATTTGTTAAAAATGTTTTAAGATTTTCGTATGTGGGCATCTCAATTCTGACATGTTCTTGTTCAAAATCTTGACGAGATTTAATATCAATTTTTTTGTACAAAATATTAAAAATCAAAAAATCCCATTCTTCAACTTTGAACTTTAGAGCTTTGAGGGCTGCTAAGTTTTCAAAAAAAGTATCAAGGAGGTGTCGTAGTTCTTTAGAACATGAATTTTTAACAGGGGGGGGCTCATAAATAGCGTTAAAATAAGATGTGACTAGTTTACGTTTATTCTGATACCTTTCTGTTAGAATGTTATAAGCTATCATGTAATTAGCTTCAGATAAAACAAGATTTTTTAAAAGTTTAAAAGGTTCCCCAGTTAAAATTGTCATAAGATATCTGAGTTTTTCTACATTTGATATTTCTGTGTTTGAATGTACAAGGCTGTTGTAGAGTTCATAAAAGGTAGGCCACATTTTTAGGTTTCCATCAAATGTAGGGATCGAAATATCCAACTTTAGAGTGGGTCTGTTCACACTTGACGAGGCCGAGGGGGTTTGACTGTTGTTCAACCTAGGAGAAACTGAAGGGAATAAAGGAAGCTCATACTTTTTTGCTCGAATGCCATACAAATATGTGTCAGCTTGGGCTCTGACAGCGTCATGTGTAGCAAATTCCTCATCAGAGATTAAAGAAATTATTTTATTTTGAATTTCCTGAAAATCATCTTGAAGAGTATCCCTAGCAGCAAAATTTTTTTCATAAAATGGACCAGTTGGGTTTTTTGTCCCGTAATCTCGCTAAGGCAGTTTTGCGTTTTAAGATTAATGTATCGATTGTGTCAGTTTTACTCATTTTTTAAAAAATAGAACTGATATTTTTTACAAGAATTGTATGTTTTGTGTTTATTTATGTGCAGAAATGCAGGTTAATTTAAGTAAAACTCACCGAATTTGCTACAAAACCACTGTAAGCACTTTAAGCACTCCACATAATCTATACAACACCCTTACGAGTTGTTATTTTATTTAATTCTCTATAAAATTACCGACTTTCGAATGTAAACAAACGTATTAAAGGTTATTTTCACCACGAACAAAACACGACTAAAATACCATCACTGATACCATATACCATGTGTTTTTGTGGCTGGAATGCAATATCACTAGGGTGACCTTACCGACCATACGCTTCCATGCGTTAGAGAGAGACTAACCTAATCCGATTAGTTGGATGAGTTTAGGTTAGTTGCTATGAGAACGAATATATAAAAATCGCCGGCTCCTATCATCCGGTTCGATAGGGCCAAAAATGTCGCCGAGAGACTTTGGTGAATACTACGAAGGACCTATTTTTTAACAGTTTGATTGTTGAGTAATTAACCTTTTAAAAGACACGCACAAAGAACCCAAAATGCACTCACCTTTGACTTATAGAAGGTCTTCGCTGAGGGTGCACCCTTTTTATCTTTTTTCTTTGGCTGCGTGGTCTTGGATGTACCCGATGTCTCCGGTGTTCGGGGCACAACAATGGGAGATGATAACGATGATATTCACAAAAAAGCAGTAGCCGATGGGCTGTAATTATTAATTATTGTTTTTTACACAACGTGACCGTTGGCCGTTGACCGTTGCCGAACTTTCTGCAAAAAGTGTCGTAGCGCTCACGGTCAAAGCGCAGGATCAGGTGGATATGCACCGGAACCTTGTGCGTATGGAAATTAGCGCACATATTTAAGTTCGAAGGAATCAGTTTTAATTTAGGAAAATTAAACAAAATAAAATAAAATAAAATATATAACGCTTGGAAACGAGTGAGTTTCCAACAGGTGTTAAATACAATTCAAAAATTCAATAAACATTCTTTATTTATTCTTATAAACAACGTGTTTTTCTTATGGCGATTTTTTGGATTTCCAGAGTTTTCGGGAAAAAATAGATAATCAAAGACCATATCGGCTTTTAATGCACATATTTTGAAAGCTTAGATTGTCCCCTTCTCGATGGCACTTTTTTTTAAGTTTTTTAGTTTTCCGGAAAATCGGGAAAATTCTTACATCAATGGAAACTCATCTTTTTTTTAATGATTACTTTCTTTTCGTGCTCAATTTTTTTTTAAGGTTGACAATTGTATCGAACTAAATATCATACTTCAACTAGATCTTCATTACCAATAAAACATTCCGTCGTATCAGAATTTGCTTCGACTTCCATGTTTCTGCAACAAAGATAAAAGGCAACAAAAGTGAGACTTTCCTACAGTAAATCAATCGCCTTTATTGAAATTGGATAAACAAAAATAAAACCTTACCTGGTGCTACAAAAAAGAAAACTGGAAAAACTTAAATATGCCCCGTTTTTCTCTAAAGACGTTTTGTCTGAAAACAAAAATAAAAAGTAAGGCGAAAAATATTTTTCACTTTATATACTTTTTTCTTGATAAGTAAATGTATGCATTCAAAATGTACAATCCTATTTACACAGATTGTTTGTAAATAAAAAAGCAGAAAGCATTGAAGCCAACGTGGGTGCACGTACTGTAGCAGACTCATGTACAATACTATACATGAAGGCCGCATGGCAGCGCGCCCGGTACACGCACGGAATAAAATTATAAATAACGTTAAATACAATTGTTAACCTGAATAAATTTGATCACGAAAAGAAAGTAATCATTAAAGAAAAAATGTCGAGTTTTCACAGAAAATCGTTGTGAAGAAGAAAAAAGTTGTGGTTAGAGAGATTGAGTATGGCTATTAGTTCATTTAAAACGCGTGTCCTATTATCTTCAGGGTACTTTTTTGGGTCGCTGATTCTAAATTTCGAGGTCCCTCAGCTCGGCAATTCTGGCATTACAAAAAAAATACTTTTTAGGGATTTTTTAACAAAAATCTTATAAAAAATATTTTTAAGCACCTAAAAAATACTGTCAGGATACGTTTTTTTTTTTGTTCGCTGATTTCGAATTTGGGAGGCCCAAATCCTTTGAACCCCAGCGTCACCCCTAAAAGGGCAAAAAAGACCTTTTTCAAGGTTTTTATATAAAATAATTATATAAATTATTTAATATTGCTTAATAAATTTCATAAGTTTATTGTTAAAAAAACCTCTAAAAATAGTGTTTTTTGCTCTTTTAGAGGTGACTCCGGGGTTCAAGGGTTTCCGCAAAATTTGGAATTAGCGACTCAAAAAGCATACTCTGAAAGTATTTTCTTGGTGCTAAAGACCATTTTCATAAAAAATTTTATAAGATTTTAGTTTAAAAAAAATGTAAGAAGGATGTTATTTGCATTTTTAGGGATTATGTCAGAATTACCGAGCCGCCGAACCCCGAAATTCGGGATCAGCGACCTAAAAAACCCTAAAGGTAATCTCCACTTGCAGCGAAATTAAGCCCAGGACCCGCGTTTTGAATGGATTATATAGATCGCGTGCTCAAGCAGAAATAGCAGGTTTATTTTCCGAAACACACCACAAAATTTTCAAAGGCACTCTAATCCAAATTGAAAAACGTCATTTTGAAGTGGGCTATATGAGGGACAAATCAAGAAAAAGGCTTCCTATAATAATGCGTAAAGCCCCACAGTTAATCGTTTTATTACTTTTCAAGGAACTATTAATACTCTCTAGTTCGGCAACTTGCTAGAAAAAATAACATGTATCATAAGTCTGCATTCACGTTAGTAAAATCATTTAAAATGCCTTCTTATAAAATACTAATAGGTAACAATTTAGAGTATTTTAGGCAATGATGGCCGAGTGATGATCGCGTTGTTAAATTTAGCAATGGACTTATTAGCAATTGTTAAAAGTAAACAACGGTTTAGAATGTTTAACAAAATGTCAGATTTCAACAGGTTGCCTACTAAAATCATTGAATAACACTGACAATGACGTTTTGTTAAACATTCTAAACCGTTGTTAACTTTTAACAATTGCTAAGTTCATTGCTAAATTTAACAACGCGATCATCACTTTGCCGAGAATTTCGTAAATAACCCTTACTGTAGTACATAATGTCAGGAATAAGTTTTATTTTAGATTGGAGTTAAGTAAAGAAAACACATTTTTAACAATTTTTAAAATATAAAATATGTTATCCATTTTTTTTCTCGCTTTTTAAATTTCTTAAACGCAAAAGAAGCTATTGAAACATACTCCTTTTTTATAGCCGCTTCAACAATACATACCTCTACATTTGAAAAAAAAACTTGTTGGTGATTTCTCTCCCCAATAGGGGAAAAATTTAATTAGAAGACAAAAATGTGTGCCAAACTGAAAACAAAGGATTTTACATTTTAATTTTTTAACAAATAAAGAGGCTTTCTATTACTAAATTAAAATACCCTGTGAATATTAGGAATGTTTTATTTAACTAAAATACAAAATTTAAAGACCAGTAATTATTCTTGCTACATGTGATTTAAAACCTCTATTAAATTTATGCTTAAACCTGACATTATTAGCGCTCAGGGTATATCAATTTTGCAGGTTATCTTTAGTAATTCAGGACCACGTCTGTGTTGTTGGTTTTAACGAGTAATATTTTAATAGCATTCAATGTTTAGCCAACGATAGAAGAGATATTTCAGTAAATATTGGAGGCATTACTCACATATGCATGATACGTGTGCTTGTGCATATTTTACAAGTGTCACTACCTTGTTTAAAAGCCCGTGATTTTGTGAATGACAAATCGACATCTCTTCTGTAAAATGTTGGACTGTATGTTTTATTCGTAACTTAATATATTTACGGCAAAATATTATATGACACTATAATATTTGTGACTATGACGCTACTTCTAGAGTAAACATATAAATATACGGCTTGTCCCAGGATATATCCATATAATAAAATATTTCTAAGGTAAAATACACTTCCGGTCGGATTTTCGGGTGAGGGATGCTCCTGGGTGTGTACCATCGATAATCTAAACTCTGTTCATTAATATCTTTAATCATCTAAACTCCACATTCTTTTTTAAACCAAAACTTAGACTAATTCTAAAATTTCAACCGTCCTTAAAATTTTTCCAGTGCTTTTTTCCACAATACGAACTTCATTAACCTTTTATCCCCACGACGACATATATATAAACGTTCGCAATGCTCTAGATTATGCTTAAGTTCTTAGCCTCAAATCAGATTGGCCTAGCATCTTTCAGCTTAAACTTAACCCGTCGGAGACCGATAAATATAGCAGAGAGAATTGGTAGAAGACCTAAGGTTAAGTTTAAGCTAAAGAATGCTAGAAATAAAGTAAATCATATAATTGCAAAGTCTCTCTCCGCCAAAGTTATCTTTGTTGGTAATTTTATTGTCTATAACAGTTATTTCCTAGGCTTTCAAATCATAATTTAAAGCCTTTAGATCATTTTTTACTTCTAGCGATGAACTCTTGTAAACATCAGTAACTGTTCTTTTTGGTCGCTCAGAACACGACTTGAAACAGCCTGGAAAGGTCCTGTAGCTTTGTTTGCCACCTACCTTCAGGATCATATCTGCTTCTTTTTTAACGATCCCTATAAAATTTGTACACAAATTACCGAAACAACTTAGAGAACATGGACTTTCTCTCTCTATCTCTATCTTTTTCTTTATCTCTATCACTATCTTTATCTCTATTTATCACCCGTTCTCTCTCTATCTCTATATTTTTATCTATCCCTATCCCTATCCCTATCCCTATCCCTATCCCTATCCCTATCCCTATCCCTATCCCTATCCCTATCCCTATCCCTATCCCTATCCCTATCCATATCCCTATCCCTATCCCTATCCCTATCCCTATCCCTATCCCTATCCCTATCCCTATCCCTATCCCTATCCCTATCCCTATCCCTACCCCTACCCCTACCCCTACCTCTACCCCTATCCCTATCCCTATCCCTATCCCTATCCCTATCCCTATCCCTATCCCTATCCCTATCCCTATCTCTATCCCTATCTCTATCCCTATCACTATCCATATCCCTATCCCTATCACTATCCATATCCCTATCCCTATCCCTATCCCTATCCCTATCCCCATCCCTACCCCCATTACTGTCCCTATCCCTATCCCTATCCCTAATGATTAAAAGTCAGCTTTGAGCTTTTAAAATGAAGCAAGCGCTCTTACGCGCATTTAATTTTTAGAAAGAAAAAAAAAAGAAACGCGAAATGAATTATAAAAACAAGTTTAAAACTAGAAATATTTATTTCATTAATACAAAGCTTACAATAATTAAAGTATTTTAAGATAAGAAGTGGGTTTTTTCCACTTGAGCTTTTCAGTGTATTTCCATCTTTTTTTCTATACTGCACTAAATTAAAGGATAGCATTAAATTGCATTGGTTAAAAGCAACTAATAAAAAATAACAGTTCCATTTAGTTTATTTCTGTCCCACTTGTTTTATAAAATAACAACTAACCAGAACGCTTAGCACTTGAGCACTTGCATGCTTGTTCTGACTAGTCATCGGAGAAGAGTACGTACCCCGCTGACTAGTCAGAATGCAAAGCGCGGTATAAATCCCTCCCTGCCAACCAATTAGAACAAGCGAGCAAGAGAGAAATATTATAGACCTATTCTTCTTTTTCTATCGTACGCTTTTTTACAGGGCCAAGCGGCAAGCAGGTATATGCTCAAAGCTAAAAAATTTGCTGCCAGTTTCTTCCATTAATCTGCATTTTTCAACATTTGCTTCTGTGCCTCATAAAATGTCCAAAGGGCAAGATGATCAAGAAGCCGTCTGAAATAAATGGCAAACCGATCAAAATTCTAAAATATTTAGGGAATTATTTACAAAAAAAAAACTTTACATTACTAAAAAACATCCCTCAAGTTTTTGAGCAAATTCGATATTGTTTCTCTTGATGTAATTTATGCTTTTGACCAGGTTAAAAAAGGGATAATATTTAACAAACCTCCTTTCTAATTGCAATTAATTGTAAATCGTTGATATAAATAAAAAATAGGTTTGGTGCTAACATTCAGTCGTAGGGTGCCTCAGCGTATTGGGTCTGGTCAAAAATCTTATATGTGTCAGGACTAATTATCTGGGGTTTGAGAGGGAATTAACGGAGCTTGTTCCCATTAGGTAGGACAAATAACAGAAAATTTGCAATAGATATTTTATAATAGAGTTTGTACTGTCTGCCATGTATAATTTCATGATTGGTTAAAAACTTTCTTTGGAAATTATTTTTTTCCATATCTGGCAAACAACTAAAAAAACAGATATAAGTTTATAATTAGATAATAGGTTTACATTCTTACTTGGGAATACTAGTGTAATCAAAAACCAGGGTAAATTTTGTTTCTTCCAAATCTATTTTGTCGCCTTTAAAATAATCCCCCGTCGATAAAATACACTTGCGCCAACGTTCCAGTCATCCATTTATGCCAAATAGTCGTCTTCACGTTAAATCTCTCAATCGAATCAAAACGGTGTCCTCGAAGTGGTCTTTTGAATTTTGGGAACAGCCAGAAGTCACACGGAGCTAAATCAGGCGAATACGGCGGCTGAACCTCGATATGAGTAGAATGTTTGGCCAAAAAGTCTCGAATAACCAATGCAGTGTGAGATGGTGCATTCTCGTGATGCAAAAACCAAGAGTTGTTTCGCCACAATTCCGGCTGTTTCTTGCAAATAGCCTCACGCAAACGACGCATAACAGTCAAATAATGCTCCGTATTGCCTGTTTGGCCAGGTGGAATGAATTTATAGTGCACTACACCACGATAATCAAAGAAAACAGTAAAAATTACCTTGATTTTTAAACGATTTTGCATTGATTTTCGTAGCCGTCGTTCACCTTTTGCACGGTATTCACTCGATTGGTCGGTTGTTTTCGAGTCGTATGCATGGATCCATGTCTCATCACCAGTAATAATGCATTTTATAATGTCCTGGTCGGCAAGCATCTCTGTACAGACTTCTCCGCGTTGTTCTTTTTTCACGAAATTGAGAAATTTTGGCACCAAGCGTAATTTCACTTTTCTAAGGCCCAAATGATACTTCAAAATTGCTTAAATCGATCTATATGATATATTTACCATATCCACAAGATCTCTAATAGATAATCGTCGATTTTCAAGCACTATACCCTTTACTTTCTTGATGTGTTGCTCGTCAATTGATGTTGATGGTCGTCCAGAGCGTTCCAAATCATCAACATGTTTTCGGCCCTCTTTGAAGTCCTTATAACACTTATACACACTTTTTGCGACATGGTATCATCGCCGAAAGCCATTTATAGCGTTCTGAATGTTTTGACACAAGAAATTTTATTCCGCAAGCACAACTTAATTGCAATTCGTTGCCTAACAAAATCAGACATTGTAAAAATCGCCCAATCAACTTTTCCTTGTTCACAAAACCAAGCGTAAGCTAAATACTAATGATGTTAGAGACGTCAAATTTTTATCATATGTTACTAGCAGTGGTACCAATTTAAAAATAAACAATTTGCTTAAATCGGCATGCGCAGGAAGTTTAAATGAAATATTCACCTTAGTTTTTGATCACAGTAGTATATCATATGTTATGCTTTCTGGAAAGTTGCCTTAGTTGTAAGAAATTCAAAAGAGGCGGCTTAAGATAGGTGCATATATAAAAACATCCAGCCTAGGGGATTTCCTGGTATTAAGAAAAAATAGGATACGCTTTATGTACTTAATATGGTTTTGACCATTTAATAAAAAAAAAGTAACAACTGTTGGAAAAACCAAATTAACAGGAAGAAAAATGGTGGAAAGCTCAAAAAAATATTTATCTAAAAGTATGACTTTACCTTTAAAGGCAGAAATATTTTTTTATGACTAATATCAATTAAAATAAAATTTAACTCCCTAGCAACTCGCTATTAAAATGAAATATTTTCCACCAATAAAAAAATCTACCCAACAGTAAAAAAATACTTTTATTACTACTTCCTTTGTTTTTTCCTGGGTAAACTGAAAAGGCCCTAAATCGGTGTTTTTAACACCTTTAAGTGTTGATTCCTTTCCCAATGTTATAACCTCTTGCAGGAAGAGCCCCTTATGGATAAAATGATTAGTTATCAGAGGTGAAAGTAGTACATTTTTTTAGGTAAAACCACCCTTTTTGTATCCACTCACGCGACCGCCTTTTAGGTTTTTCTTTGGTAAGGGTAGTACCTACTCACCTGACATATTTTCAAGTATATCATCAATGACAACCTTTACCCCCTGTATCCACTAGATTGTCCTCCCGCGAGGAATTGTAAATATTGGCATTGAATGAAAACATTGCAATGGAGAAATGCCATATAACCAATGACGGCCCAACCTCAGTTCTGTTTCTTCTACTATCATAATACGTGTCACATAGCAACAGCTAAACATATGAACATATTTATGCATCGACAGAAGCGCCATATTTATCAATACGGCCATGTAAAGTCAGTTTTTACAGTTGTGTTTTATCTACGTGGGATGATCAGTAAAAGTTGTATGTTTAACATTTACATTTGTTACTTTATTGTAAAAAGTTAATAAAAATTGTTAATTCCTAATATTAATAAAAACAACAGTTTATACTAAAATAATTTGTTCCTCACTGAAAAAAAAATGTCGTGGAAAACGTAAAATTTAAAACTTGTAAGAAAACTTTGCTCACTAATTACACAATATTATTACTTTCAAAGGTTGGGGTAAAAAAGAATTAATACTAAAGTTTTGATTGTTGTGTTTTGGCAAAGTATCAAATTCACTGTTAAAATAATTTTATTAATTTTATAATTTATACATTTTAAAAGTGCCGCTTACAGATTACAAAAGCTGACCTATTACACACGCATTAAATCTACGCTTTATGACAAAAATAAAACAATAACATATATATTATTCGGTTAAACCTTATACGCATAATAAGTTTTTATTTATGGTATTCAAATATAGTTTTAGACTTCCATAAATTTTTAAATCTGGCGTATATTTCTTTTTTAAAGTGATTTTATCCACTAAAATCAATTTTGCTGTCTCATATAATTCAGTAACATGCATTTATGTATGTCGTATGTATATAAGGGATAGCTACTCGACCTTCTTTGTTTTCTTTTTACCGTAGGTGATTCCCCAAAAATATTTGTTGTGCGCTAGCAGCAGCTAATATACACCTTATTTATTAGCTAGATACTAAGGAAG
Organism: Listronotus oregonensis; assembly: GCA_019359885.1. NCBI lineage: Eukaryota > Metazoa > Arthropoda > Insecta > Coleoptera > Curculionidae > Listronotus > Listronotus oregonensis. The sequence continues at coordinate 19,983 of JAHBCN010003418.1, read as the reverse complement.
TGAATGACATAATAAGGGCGATTACTGATCGAGGCCTTTTAACGGATGAACCTAGCAAGCGCGTTTAGGGTTAATATCATTGTTCCTTAATTATTTTTATACGCTAATAACACTCATAAATAAACGTTCCTCGAAAATAATCCTTTAGCATCCTTCGATAATAAAAAAATACACCTATATATTTTACTAACAATTTAATTGATATTTTAGGATACAAGTCCACAGCCCTTTGTAAAATGTTGCATTATTGAGGAAAGAGTAAAAAAGAACATATAATTTTATTATTAATATTTTCATGTTAAAATTTTATTTTCACAGGAATAGTATTTGTTTGGTAAAATAACATAAGCTAGTCTTTATGTTTAAAGATAAAATGCTACATAAAAATTGCATGAAAACTGTCATAATCTACCATTTACATTGATGCTATGATTGCCTAGTATTTGGAGCTCATCGTTCAATTTTGATAGTTTTCAGAGGTTTTGCTAGGAAGTCTGATTTTACAGCTGCCATCCTGTTGGAGGCCAGGTATTAAAAAAATTTCGGTATACTGCGCAAAAAATTTTGGAATTAACCTGGGGTTCGGAACTTTTTTTAAATTTTCTTTTAAAAAATGAATCTTTTAGTTTAATTTTTTTTTTTTTGTTAAGCGGTAGCAGAGTATTGATTCTGAAAGTTCATGTCTAAAAATAGTTTTTACCGTAACGAGGCCTTTATAACACCCACATTTTATAACACTCTTGTTTAAATCACATAAATGGTGATAATCCGACAAAATAATACCCGTCCAAATATCGCTTAGGATTCTGATATCAAAATATCAAAATTTTCTCAGGATCTTTTTTGTTTGCAATGACATTTTATGTTATTAAATATGACTTTTGCATATACAGGTTGTGCTATAAATAAGTTTTTTTGTAATTTTGACATTTAAAGTGACACTTTTTAAAATTCATTGACGTTGTCAAATATCTTAGTTTTCATAACTAGTTATAAAAAGTAAAATTTTTCGCATCTGGTGATAAAAAGTAAGATATTTGACAACGGCAATTAGTTTTAAAGTGTCACTTTATATGTGAAAATTAGAAAAAATTAAAAAGAACTACCTATATCATATTCAAAATTAAAAAAAAAATATTGTGTGAGACACTATTTTTTATAACTAACATTCTTTTTTGGAACTCGCTTCGCTCGTTCCGCATAAATCCGCTCTTCATAAAAAATAGTGCTTTTCCCAACTGGTTGCACAAATAACTTTTTTTTTTAATTCCGACACTTGGACCAGCTGCATCGATTGGCGGGTGTCGAAAACCCCTTTTTTTAATTTTTGGTGAAGAAATATTATCAATGTGAATAATATATGGTTTATAAAAAATGCTATTTAATATCTCGCTAATAACACAAAAAAATAATTTGATGTAAAAAACTTGCCTTTAATTAAAAAATCAACGATAACGTCTCATGTCTCCTCCTCGGTAGCGTAGTGGTAAGAGTTTTGGCTCGCTGTCTCGGCGATCCGGGTTTAATTCCCAGCCGGGGAGACATCTTTAGGTAGCATTTAAAAGATTCTGTAAAATGCATATAGTTATATATATATATATATATATATATATATATATATATATATATATATATATATATATATATATATATATATATATATATATATATATATATATATATATATATATATATATATATATATATATATATATATATATATATATATATTATATAATTATGGAGTATTATTAATATAATAGTTTGATATTTTTTCCAAAAAATAACTGGTTTTTAATTTAATCCAAGTTAGAGATATATGCGTATATAACACAACACAATATTATAGGCAAATGGCGATTGGTCCACAAACCTTTTAAGCAACCATTACCCGAATCTGATCGTTAGTCGGGGAATTTCCTATACATAACGTGGTCTATCATTTACAATGCCCGACTTTGCTTTGTTCCCTTTCGGTCCTTTATCTTACTTCTTCCATTTCCGGCTTGTTTTATTTAAAAAATACCTAAGGTTTACTTTTATCGTTTCGAATTCAAGTTTTAAAAGCCAATTCGCACCTAGTCAGGAGTTTTATTTCGTTTCGATAAAAAAGGAGTTTTTGTGAAAGTTATTTAGGTCTTAATTTATGACCCTTTGCGATTTCGCACACAAAGTGCAGTTTTGATAACGCCTATGCTTACTCTGTAATCGAGTGGTTTAATGATTTAAACTAAACTTTGGATAACTAAGATGTCCTGCTTTTTTACTTTTAACATAATATGTTTGTTTTTATATTAGCAGTTACTACTATTTTAAATCAGATTATTCTTTTACATAAAGATATTAAAACAGTATTGAGCAAAATCCATTTAAAAAATATTTAACACAATCCATGTAGTACAGTCACTAAAAGTTTTAGAAATAGATTAGTACTTTTAACAACTTTTCCAGATTGATTCATCAGGCCTTTGGGTCGACCTTTTATTGAGAGCGTAAAAATAAAAACATTTTATTGTAAATCGGCCAGACAATGCCGGTTAAACAAGGGGTGGGGTCATTGCGATGCGGCCACCTCCCATCTATGGGCAGTCCCAAAAATAAAAGTAGAAGCATTCGACGAGCATGGAAATGTGACCATCAGCTAATACATTTTGATTTATTTCTCTTCCACTTAGATATTCTTAACCAATATTTTTTTTTATACAGACATCCTGCTCCAAGGTCAAGCTTAGCCAATCTGTATAAATTTAAGCTTGTTACTAAAACTAAGTTTACCTAAATTAAAAAAAAAAATCAATAATCTGTAGGAAGTTAAGGCCCACTAAAATAATAAATGTTGGTAAATATTGTTGACGTAAGTCAAAGATATTTACCAACATTAAAGGGTTAAAAATTTGCAGTACGTATATTACAGTAATTTTCATAAAAAAGTTTTTTGTGTTAGTTATTTAGTTTTTAATTTGTGACCCTTAGCGATTTCACACATAAAGTGCTATTACCCTGTGATAAAGTGGTTCAATAAATAATTAAAGTAAATTTTGGATAACTAGAATGTCCTGCTAATTTTTTAGTTTTAACATAAAAGGTTTGTTTTTATATTAGCAGTTACTACGATTTTAAGTAAAATAATTTTTTTACATATAGATATCAGAACAATATTTGGCAAAATCTTTTTAAAAAATAATCAACAAAATCTATGGAGTACAGTCACCAAATGTTTTCTAACTAGATCGATTGACTTAAAATTTTAACAGTAGTTGTAAAATGACACAAATAACAAAATTTATTTAGCGCCAGCCTGCGCTTTCACCCCAGGGATGAATGCTATCTCTTCTTGAGGGTGCAAATGTTATGTTTAAAATAACACCTTATTAGTAGGTAAGTTAATTCTAAGCAAAAAGTGGCAATTAAAATTTTTGATAACTTTATTCTTTTAAGTTATTTGGTATTAAAAATGTTAAATAAGCGGGTAGCAGGATGCAGCATGTTGATGCCCTCAGCCGTCATCCACTGATGACTGTAGCTACAGGTGGAATAGGAAAAAAAACATAAAGGAAGCTCAAGAAGAAGTGTATCTTAGTCAACAAAAAAGCGTGGAAAGCAAGAGGGTTTTTTTGTTTCCGTTAAACAAATGAAGTTTTTCACTTCACACTTATAACATTGATTACTTAGGTCCGCTTGCCTCAACCAGTAAGAACTACAAGCATATATTAATAATTGTAATAGATACCTTTACTGTCCGGCTTTATCCTACCAAATCGACAACAGCCGAAGAACTGACTCAAAGGTATGAAGTACAAAGAAAAAAATTTGGAATATCTTCCACAACACTTTAAAACTACGACTGATTTGCCTTGAGCTAATGGCCAAGTTCAAAAAGTAAACTCTATTATTATATCCGTACTTGCAAAGTTGTCACTAAAAAAGCCAGGACGACAGTACAAACATGTTGATTGTGTGCAACGGGTTATTAATTCTATATTTCAAAAAAGTATAGACACAACACCTTTTCAACTCTTAACTGGTGTCAAGATGACAGACAAGTCAGATTTAGAAATAAAAGAAAAGAAAAAAACCAAGAAGAGAGAGATGAGTTAAGAGAAAACGCTTAAAGTGAGAGAGCGAAAGTACAAGAAGAAAATCGTAAAACATACAACTTAAGACGACGAAATCCAAAGAAGTATCATAAAAATAATTTAGTTACTATAAAAAGGGCTCAGTTCGAACCTGGCCTGAAGCTAAAACCCACTTTTTTAGGGCCGTAAGTTAAAGAAAAAGATACGTATGATGTTGTAAAAGAAGGATACCATAAAGGCTCGGTGCTTGCTTCATCATACTCCCAGTAAATGAAGCCAGGGATGCAGGATTCGGATGGTTTATCATTCGAGTCGGATGCAATTTAGGACGGCCAATATTTAGGATTCGGTCATTTTATATGATGATTAGTGTGAGAGCGGCTGCGCGACGTGTCGAGCTTCTGAAGGTAAAAGCAGCGAGAGCCCCAGAGTTGCCAACTTAGGGGTTTCCCCCCAAATTTAGGGTTTTTTTTAGGGATTTTTATAACTTTTACTATTTATTTTTTTCAAATGTTAAATTAAGCAAAATAAGGGTGTAATAGTATAGGCCCTGGGATAATCCAATCTAGTCAATCATATTCATTTTTGGGACACCCTGTATAACTAAAACTTACTGTAAAAGATTATAAACAACAAATTTCACAATTTCTACAAAATCTATGTACAAGGTAGGAAAACAAAAACATATTTAAAATCACACAACACCAAACTTGAAGCTTTAGATAATTTATAAATTAAAAAAAAAAAAATAAAAAATGTTGCTGAATGAAATTATGTATTGATTGTTTTCAATTAATTATTTGTTTAATAATATTTTATTATTTATTAATCATTTTTAATGTATTATTTATGTAAAAATATTTAATTATTTTTTTTTATAAATAATGAAATTTTTTAGGGGAAATTCCTAGTAATTGTGGGGATTTTGGGGGTTTTTGATTGAGGCTTTGGGGGATAAATTTTTGAGAGTTGGCAACACTGGAGAGCCCGCTCGACGGAGTCAGTGAACAAGGACACATCGAACTGTGAGGAGACGGCTGGACGGGCCGCTGGACGACGGTAGGTATATGCGGCCATCTTTTTAAGTGACGGCCTGGAGGCTAGGCGAGCCCTTGGCCAAGTGGGGAAATGTCTTTAATCTGCTGAACTACAGACTTATTTTTATGTTTTATGATATTATCGTTGTTTTTGTTTCTAAAGTTTTGGGTAAATACACTCCATTTATTTTAAAGTAGAGTTTTTATTTCTATACCTACCGTTATAGAACTTTCCACTTATAAAAACCCACATAATGTATACCTATGAAAGCTCCAAACACTGAAATTCGTCATTCACAGAAATGACTACTCAGTACATGTTCTGCTGGTTAACAGCGTTAAAACCTTATTTGACCAACAATTAACCACTTAGTTATTCCTTGCAATGTCTAGACAAACAATAAATTAAAAACAATTAATACGCTGTTTCTCTAAAACTAATTTTGGCATTACAGGAATTAACTAAAACGCTAGTCAAACACTTTTCTACATATCTGTTATTAAAATTACTTTTATTACTTTACTTTTTAAAAGAAAAATAGAAATTAAAATTAATTTTTAAGAATAATGGTATAAACCATGGAAGATTCTAAAACTTTATTATTATTTATTATTATTATTTCTTTTTTGGCTGACACTTTTATTTATTTTAAAAACACAAAGACTGGTGGTTTGTTAATTGATGATTAATTGGGTTTTCCTGAAATTACTTCAGCATCAAGCATAGTTACAGTACACTTTTACCTGAGAACACTTAGTCGCTATACCCCGGGATCAGGAACGAAGCGGTCTCATTGTATTGAAAATTTTTAGGCGAGTAAACCCAGCAAGAATGTATTAAAATAATAAGGCTATTACGCTATTTACCTTTTTAAAAAATGACGGATTTTAATGTTTGACGCCGACATATAGATCTTATAGCAGGTACTTTACATTCCTAAGAGTCCATTTGCGCCGCGAAAATTGGATCCAATTTGGGGTTCGAGGCATAACGTTTTTCTCAAAAACGGTATAAGTTATCGATTTTTTTCAAAAACTATATGAAAGCCAACACTTAAATCCAGGCTTCTGCTGTAATAGTTTTTTAAATTTGGATTTAGTTTTTAATATTTCCTTGAGTAAAAGTCACCCTTAAATCGGTTATATTTAGATACTATTTTCTCTTAACTTGACTTATAATTCAAAAATCCCTTACAGCAAAAGCATAGATTATTTCCTTACCTTTAAAATGGTGTATAATTTATGTCTTTTAAGTGAAAAATAGTTACCGAAAAACGTTATCTCCTGTAGGCTTCGATATACCGAATTTGGCAGAACCTAAATAAAATATAATATTTTTAATGCGGCTATACGAAAATTGTGGTAGTGGGAGTTTGTTAGTCTCCGCCCACCGTCTCCGCGTCCTTTCGCCCGACCCCCAAGGTGTAGCGTAAATGCACTCTTAAATTAAAATTTCTGTGCACCAGTGTAAAGTTTTTCATTTTCTGTAGTTTTGTGGTATTCGTCTGATCATTTTGCATATTATGTCCCGTCTGTTATCATCTATGACGAATTTCTTTGGCGATACAGCATTTTTTTTTTAATTTTTCTTCAATATTTTGTAGATTTTATTTTGTGCAGTTAAAAATTTATTTTTTTTATCAACAACCATTTTTCTACGAAACAAATAAAAATGAGCATGAACCAGAAGTGCTCATAGCTCCTCTTTTTGCGAGGCAAACCACTTAGGGCCGCTTGTACCGTTCGTAATTTAAGCTTAGCTTTGAATTAAATTGGACTTTTTAAAATATCAACTTGCACCGCCTATTAAACTTAGCTTAAAGAAGTCTAAGCGAGGCTAATTAAAAGCCGCCAAAATTATAGGCTTAAAGTGGAAAAACCCGGTTTCCCAACCTTAAATTTTATTTAATATTTGCTATTTGCATTTTTGTGTCAATGTCAAACATACAATGGAATGGAATGTAGATTCCGAGACAAGTTTATGTAAGAAATAATCCACTCGAGGAATTACCGGATTTATCCTTCTTTAGAAGATTTAGGCTGTAGAATTATCTCAAATTCCAGGTTACCTTTGTGTTGATTTCTCAGTTGTTCTGTATTTAATTTGTATTCAAATTCTTGATTATGCGGTTTGCAATTAGTTTTAGGTGCTGTATTTTTTGAATCTGAATCGAAAGAATTACCAAGGCCCTGTACAGTTTTAATATTCATAAAGCTTAAAAGTAACTCAGGTGCAGGATCTTTTTTACTATCTGAGGTGGACTCTCTCCTGTACACTTTATTTCAAATTTTTCATCGGCCGCTGTTTTCCTTGCGCCCTTTTTTGTTTTCATAAATTTGTTTTGATGTTGCATAGTTTTTGTTAAAACCATCACGGGAAATAGCGTTTAATTCAGCCTTAACTTTTATTTGAGCACGGTTTTTTTCCTGAATTGTGACCTGGTCAGTCTTTTTATTCTCAATAATACTTTGGTGTTTAGGAAGTACATTCAGAGGTGTCACCTTTATTCATTTGAAAAATTAGAACCGCCTTATCTTCTACTGTCGCTTATTTTGGTAGCCTTTGAGGTGCGTGACCTAACATTCAACTTCAATATCTTTTCCGTGTAAGGTTAGTTGAAGGTGAAAAAATGAATTATTTTGCAAGAATAGTTTATTTGCCTGGCTTAGTAAAACCCGCTCAAAATTAAGGCGGTTCAACAAACTAAATATAAGCCAGGCTAATTTTTTTTAATTTGGCTTAATAAAGCCGAGCTTAAATGTTAATTGCTAGCGGCCCTTAAAGTCAGTAGCAAGTAACATAAAATAAACTGCCCAAATTTATATTCTAATGTTAAGTATATTTTGGTTTGTTTTAATTATATTACAATATGATATTTTGTTTTGTAATTTTAATATATAATTTATGTTTTTGGCGTTGTTTTGCCATTTTGTGGCAAAACAAAAAATGTAATATTATTATTATTTTTAGTATATTTAAATTTTGGACGACAATAATTTATTTAAACAAAGTGTTTTTTTTATTTGTCTATAAGTGTACAAAAGCAATTTTTTTCTATTATAGTTATAAGTTCCTTTCTTTGCTCTATTTGTATACTAATTTTACAACAAATTACGTCGATTTAGTGTAATGAGAGGTGAGGAAAAACCAAAAGTAGAAGAAAAATCAGTACTGATACAGAAGTGGTCAGTAAAATGTGAGTGAATGGAAATAATTTAGTTACACACCAAATAGTTATAAACTTAGATGTAGTATTAATTGTATACAATAAAATGTTTGTTATATACTTTTCTTTGGGATTTTATTTTTTTGTTAACAAAATGTATTACTTTCTATTACTTATTCTACAGCAAGTAAGTGTTGAGTATTTCTCCAAGTATATCCTTACCCTAGAAAAAGAAAAAGAATTACAATATAAGCTCACATTTTCAAGAAGAGTGGACGCTAACTACCATTGGTTCTAACTACATCAGGCATTAAGTACCTCTGGCAAGGTCACTTTAGTTAACTTTTGAAGATTCATCAACAAGGTCTTCGAATAGGACTCATCAACTACTGCTTGGGGTTTTGTCATCTTTGGATTCTAATAAGAAAACTAAAAGGTGCATTTTTTACAAAATATATAGCTTGAACAACTAAAAAGAAATATCAAATGTAAAATATGTGGGATCATCGGTTGGCAAACATTTAACTTAAAAAGTGTATTTGTTAAAAAATATATAGAGGGACAAATAAAAAAAATATATCTAATTTAAAATATACAGGGTCAGTGCTATTTTTATATACTTTGGAACACCCCGTATATGTGATATTCTTTAAAAATTAAAAAAAAAAACTAAAATCTTTTAACGTAATAAACAGATTTTAAATCATATACTTCAATCTTTTTTTTATTTCCTTCTTTATTTTTAGGATACCGCATATGTCTATTTTTAGAAATAATTTTTATAGTAAATTATTGTATTTTAATATTATTTATAACAAACCTGTCATCGTCTAAAGTAAACAAAATCTATTACGTAATTTTAAAACAGCCTGTATACAAAATTTTCTAATTAAAACTACCATTTATAGTGAGAACATAGTATTGCTAAAGATTTTTTTTAAAGTTTGGAATGGGTGGACTATGACATAAAAACAGATTTATTTCGATAATTTGGCATAAAACTTCAAAAATATTACCCAAACAATAAAAAAACAGCCTAAGCAAATATTAAAATTTGGGTTTTTAGCAATAATCCTTACAGATCATGGAAAAGTTAAACAATATTAAAAAATCCTTTTGAACTGATTGGTTGCTACTTAATCTAAAGTCTAAAAGGAATCGGCGAATGAGTACCAAAAATTATTTCACCTCAATTTTTTTATACGATCCTCTTTAAATTGCCCTACTGATGATATAAATACATTTTGCCATGGGGTAACCTGGTGCTATATTGTTTAAACCATTACGGTTCCAAGGAATTATTATTTTCTTTCCGGACATTTTTTTATATTGTTTACTAAAAAATAAATAAGAAAGGTCCCATAATTTTTTTTAATAAAGTTAATTTTTTTGGAGATATGAATTTTTAAAAGTTCAAAAAATCTTAAATTTGGGTACATTTGAACCATGAGAAATATATAAAAAAAGAATTAAATATAAAAAACTTTTATGTTTTATTTCTTATACAATAATTAATAATATCCTAAATTTAGATTTGAAAAAATCCTTTGTTTATATCTATATGTTTTTTGATTGTTAATGACGCGCGCTCACAAGTAATATAAAGTTCTAATAACTTTTGTAAAAATGATTTCAGGAAAAAAACTTAAAAATACAAATTTTAGATTATTTAATTAATAATAATATTGCTATCCTTAACAATTTTAATAAAGTAAATAGTTTTTTAAGATAAATGATATTTAATGATTCAGGACACAGAGAGACCGATATAGCGTATGAGTCAGAGAGACGGCGATACTTAAAGGTAAGGGACGCATACTTGTAAGCGCGCGTAATAAATAATCAGAAAACAGATATAAAAAAATGATTTTTTTTTTAAATCTTAAATAAGGATATTATTACCCATTGTATAAGAAATAAAAAAAAATATTTTTTATTCTTTTTTTTTTTAATATATTTTTCAAGACGCAAAAGTACCCAAATTTGGGATTTTTCAAATCTGTAGGATTCGTATTTCCAAAAATACTGACATTATCATGAAAAGTCACAGAATCTTTTTTATTTGCATTTCAATAAAGAATATTAAAAACTGTTCGGTTGCAAAAAAACAAGTCCTTGCAATTGTTTAAACCACTTCGGTTTTAACAATAGGGCACCATGCCAACATGCATTTATATTATCAGTGGGGAATTTAAAGAAAATCGTATAAAAATTAAGATAAAATAGTTCTGATGCTCATGCGCCGATTCCTCTTAGCCTAGACTAACTGTGAAAATAAGAATAATATTAATAGCAATTCTGAAAATGGTTTTCTTAACCCCTTATACCTTAATCTTAAAAATGAGGTCGTTTTGCGTTATCGCTAGCGCTATCTTATGTTTTTTAAAAACATCCTGCATACAAGGATGGTTTTTTATCTACGTAATAAAAGAAAACCTAATTAGCCCTGTCTAAAAACAAATATTTATCAGACGTTTTGTAATATGTACTAACAGAGAAATATTACTTTTTTCCATCTAGAAAATAAAATATTTGATTACTGAACCAAAATTAAAATTGAGTATGTTTAAAAAAAGTTCAATTTAGAGTGTGAACCTACTATCAACATACTTTTTTGTTTTTGATTATGTTTAGTTTACAGGAACCTATAATTTTGCATGCTTCATTTAGTATTTATAATCTTCTTGTTAACGTGTGTAACTAATAATGTGAAACCTTATTTATTCTGCCAATCCTAAAATGTTCAGATGAAGTTTGTTATTTCCTTATGTATTCACGTAAGGTAATCTTACATCTACATGTTAACTGAGACAATGCAAGGTAGAGGCATTGTCTATGAGTAAGTTTGTTAGGCGGTCACGATTTTGTTAGGTTTGAATGTGACATTATCAGCGACTCTACATGTGAATAAAACATTTCATTTACTCAAAATATAAGCTGTCACAAGATAAGCTATACATGAGACTTTGTGTACGTGTGGCTTAGTTTGTGAAACACTGCATTGTATGAATAAATTATTTTTTTGTTTGTGCAGATTTTTAATTAAAACTTTTACTGAAAATAAATTTATTTATCGCGTCTGGCTTTAATTTTGTAATATTAAAAAAATATTGATTTAGTTCAAGTAAAATAAATATGCGAAAAACATAATAGCTAACGCTCTTGCGACCTTTTGGCTACTCTGTTAAGTTAGAGATATAAATAGGTAACAAATATTAGAAAAAAAAACGTTTATATAAATATTCTTTTGAACATGCATATTTTTGGATGGAAGGTGTTAAACTTAAAAAAAGGTTTTTTGTAATTATCTTAAATACCCTGTAGCTGGTTTTCTTAAAATTTGTCAGTACGATTTGTATTAATAAGTCCCTAAGATAAGCCTAATTAAAGCGTAGTCGAATTTGCTGGAACCGGGGTTATTCATTTATTTGGAGGCCTCGTAATTTTAAACCAACCAATCGTAGTAATCATAGATACCAGGATCTTTGATTTTTCTCTTCTTTTCATTAAAAAGACTCTATGCCCAAAGACAGTTCACGTTTTTGTTATTATGTACCTATAAATAAATAAATATATATATATATATATATATATATATATATATATATATATATATATATATATATATATATATATATATATATATATATATATATATATATATATATAATATATATATATATATATATATATATATATATATATATATATATATATATATATATATATATATATATATATATATATATATATATATATATATATATTTATATTTATATAAAATGCTGTTTCACCTAAGATATATGGATTACCTAAACTGCACAAACCAAACAACCCCCTGAGACCCATTGTATTCAGCATCCAATCACCATTTTATAAATTGTTTAAACATCTAAGCCAGATAATTTCTAAAATTACTTGTAAAAATGACTGTTATATAAAAGATTCGTTTAGTTTTAAAGATTTTATAAATACGATTAATGTACCAAAAAACTATAAACTAATATCACTAGACATAGTATCCTTATACACACATATTCCGAATGAACTGTTAAACCAAATAGTTAAAGAAAAATGGAACCTTTTAAAAGAACATACTAACTTAATTCAGGATCTTAAATTTGACATTAAATAATAACTACTTTCAATACAAAAACAATTTTTACCACCAATTGGATGGCTGTGCAATGGGTTCTCCGATATCATCAACTGTCGCGAAGTTAGTTATGGAATATAGATATCAAATATACCAATATTATTCTTTAAAAGATATGTTGATGATTGTCTTACTGCAATACCTGAAAACCAAATTATTAATATCCTTCAAGCTTTTAATGATTTTCACCATAAACTTCAATTTACTTCTGAAATCGAAAATAATAATGAAATAAATTTTCTTGACTTGACATTGATAAAAAATGAAAATAATGGCAATCTTAGAACAAAATGGTACACTAAAAAGACATGGTCAGGTCGTTATCTAAATTACAATTCACACCATCCTAATTCATAAAAAATAGTGTTATTATTGGCTTAGCCGATAGGGCGATAACTTTAACCTCACCAGAATACCGCGCAGAAACACTTAATAAAGTAAGGAAAACTTTAAAACAAAACAACTTTCCAATAAAGCAAATCAAAAGAATAATTAAACAACGGACTTATAAATTTTACAACCAAACTAGATCTCAGAAGAGCAGTGCAATCGCAGAAAACCCCAAAAAATATATCGCAATGCCTTATACCCAAGGTCTCTCTGAAAAAACTAGCCACATACTAAAAAGTCATGATATACTTGTATGTCATAAAGCACTAAACCTCCTATCTGCTTTTTATACCCCCTTAAAAAGCAAGGTGCCTACCAAAAAAAGTCCAATTTAATATATTCAATACCGTGCATAAATTGTCCAAAAAAGTACATAGGCATGACAACCCAATATTTAGATAGCAGGCTAAATGGACATAAATAGACAAAAAATGCCTCTACTGCCTTACACAAGCACGAAGCCCTTCAAAAACATGATTCTGATTTTGCAAACACCAAAGTACCCACGCAAGACCAAAACTATCATAAACTTTTGGTAAATGAAATGATCCATATAAAAAAGGAAGAGGAAGCTATCAATGACAAGCAGGACACAAAAAATTTAAGCCAAATTTACCACAACTTAATTTGTTAACGACAAACTGTATAAAAGGTAAAATATTTTCCTCCTATACCTATTATTAAAGTAAATAAGTTAAATAAAATAAACCCAAAAAACCAATCTATTTTTTCCTTTGGTGATAAAATACCAATAAAAAAGTCAAATTCTTAAATCTAAGGTAATAGTTTAAACATTAAAATAGTGCTGCATTCTTAATACAACAAGATATGTAAACAAACTACAATCAATTTCGAGGTGCGTATAGTGATTAAATACTTTTATTTTAAATGTGTCGTTGACTGTCTTGTAGTTGTTTTTTTTTTATAAATTAAGTAAAATGTCTGTAAAAATTTTTTGTAGTGATTGAAAAACGTATATTGTAGGTAATCTCCGAGAAGAAATACATTTTGAAAAAGCTCACCACGATGAGCGAAACGTCATGGAATAATTTGTTTTAATTATACATTTTTAATAAAAAAAACCTATACCCAAGAATTCAAACAAAATAATTTATAGTAAATGGTTTAAGAAAAATAAATATATATATATATATATATATATATATATATATATATATATATATATATATATATATATATATATATATATATATATATATATATATATATATATATATATATATATATATATATATATATTAAGGGTAAGTCGGGAGGAACGCACCAAACTCCAGGTGTGTATTGTACACGTAAAAATAATTTAAAAAATCCCATATGTTCTTGTACGATTCTCATTTGTTTTCATATTATAGCGTTATTGCAAATAAACAAAATTTCCTAAATTAACATGATTAACAGGATTAACACAGTGATACTGACACTAACACATGTCAGAACAACAAAACGGACCAAACAATTGGTACCTACAGCATTTGTGATAAGAAGCGGTAAACTATTTGAAACATTTTAATTGCGCTATAATTTAAAAACAAATGAGAATCGGATGAGAACATATGAGTTTTTTAAAATTATTTTTACATGTACAATACTTACCTGGAGTTTGGTGCGATCCTCCTGACTCACTCTGTATAAGGCGCGCCTTAGAAACATTGAGAAGGAAAAGCGACGTGCTAAATATTTTTCATCGTTAGCTCCATCGACATCATCTTATGAACCACCACAGGAAAACTAATCTTCTGATTCTGAAATAATAGATTTACAAGAAAATAGACCCAGTCTAATTGGTGTTTCCTCTCAGCCAGATAAAACATGTATGCGCAAAAATTTCATAACTCCGAAATTGGTTGCCGCATTAGATAGATGTCAGTTAAGTGTAAGAGATTCTGTTTTTATAATTGAAGCTACTATTGAGGCACTTGGGCATAACACGGATGACTTTTCTATATGCAAGTCCTCAATTCATAGAATTCGTACAGAACTGCGAAGAGAGCGGGCTGAAGCTATAAAAGTTAATTTTCAAAACAATATCCCGGATACGGTAACTGTCCACTGGGATGGTAAACTATTGCCGGCTCTTGAATCACGCAAATCTAAAGAAGAACGCCTTCCGATAGTTATTTCATATGATGATAACCAACAACTTATCGCTGTGCCAAAATTGGACAGCTCATCAGGAAGCGAACAGGCACAGGCAGTTTAAAATGCTCTTATTAAATGGAATCTTGAGGACAGAGTGCAGATTCTCTGTTTTGATACTATTGCATCAAATAAAGGCCGTATTAATGGTGCATGTGTGCTTCTCGAACAAAAACTGGATATAGAAATACTTATTTTTGCTTGCCGTCATCACGTCTACGAACTAGTATTAAAAGTGTGTTTGAAGCAAAAATCAGCCAAGTAACTACAAGCCCAGACAATCTGTTGTTTAAAAAGTTTCGAGAAAACTGGAAAAATATCGATGCCGAAAAAATACAAATCTATTCAGAAAAGCTATCTTGCTTAAATGTTTCAGAAATTGATAAAGTACTAGAATTCTACCGATTTAAATTGACTAAAGAAATAGCTAGAGATGACTATCGTGAATAAATTGAGCTTTCAGTAATATTTCTTGGTGGAGATACAGAGAAGAAATTTAAGATTCGGCCTCCAGGTGCTATGCACCAATCTCGGTGGATGGCAAGAGCCATTTATTCGTTAAAAATATCATTACCCAATTCAGAATTTCAAACAAGTATAAGGCAGCTCTGTTGGATGTCTGTCTGTTTATCGTGGCCTCCTACGTCAAATTCTGGCCTCAATGCATTTTAGCAGTAAAAGCACCTTATCAGGACTTATGCTTTTTAAAGTCCATGAAAGCTTACGCAACAATAGACAAAAGCATTTCCAAAGCAGCTTTACAGAAGTTTTGCCAGCATTTATGGTATTTGACAAATGAAGTGTCTGTTTGATCTTTATTTGACGATGATGTCGATCAAGAAATTGAAGTAAAATTGTTTGCTAACTTAGCTAAAGAAAACCCATCAGTCCACGATAAACGTTACATTGCATCCAAAGAAAAACTTTGTGGCCCACTTTTTGGTATGTCTTATATGTAAATTATGCTTCGATTTTCTTCTATAGTCTACCATATGACTGATAACCGTTTTTTCTGTTTTAAACATTTAATAAACTGGCTGGCTAATGCTTGGGACAATCGTACGATAGGGTGACCATGTGACAGAAATAAAACAGATGAAACATCTGACATAAGAAATTCTTTATTAAATATACTTAAAATATAACATATTACTGTTCTTTGGAAATCATGAGATCTGTGTGGTTAGTTGTGGTTAGTTTTGGTCAACAAGTTTTCTATAGAAATTCGCTTTAAAAATTAAATTACTCACTCACAGCTAAATTTACATTATTATTGTCACTACACTCTTCCATTGTACTATTTTTCATTAAACTTTGAAAAACAACATCAAATTTATTGTTTGTCTACGCCATATTGACAGTTTGGGGAGTTTCGGTGCTAGGTGGCAATAAGTGGAACTAAATTGAAATGAACAGACTAGGCAAGTAATGAAACGTCATCGATTCAAGTCATTCGCCTAGCGGCTTGATCAAATGGCTAAATATCATTCAGGCCGCTAATTAAAGGGCGCTGTTTAGTAAAGAGGTCAGGCTGTTGATTAAACGGCTAATTAAGCTAGTTGGCTGCGACATATACAGGGTGTCCCGCGCAATATTTCTGGGGTGTTGTCTAGACCCCAAAATAAGACTAAAAGTTTATATAAACATGCCCCTAAAAGCCTCTCGTAAGGGAGCTAGAGCCTCTTAAAGGGGGCACCGTGAAGATGGATTTTTTCAAATATTTCCGAAACCCCCCCATATAAAATTACAATAATTGGTAGGTCTTATATCATTTCGAAGACGTACTTGATCGTGTATTTATTTGTTTTATTTTTTTTTTCCGAGAGGCGTCACACGCAGGAAGCATCGGCTATTTATTGCCTCAATTTTTTTATTTGTTAATTATGCATAGTTTAAATATGAATTTTGTATTTTTCATACATTTTTATGAAAAAAAGGTGCTCTTGTTATGTCTAGATAGAATTCACCGCTTTCGAGTAAAATGGATTTAAAAATAAAAGAATTAGTCGGTAATAATCGCTTTAAAAACACATTTAAATTTTAATGCAGTAATGCACAGTAGGCGGTGCATAAACAATAGACCTCTCTCAATAGTAATATTTGACGTTTGCTATTTTTTGTCTTGATTAAATTTCAATAGCATTAGTTACTTTGAGTTAAAAATGCAAAATTTTTCTAACCAAGAACTGGCATACATTCATTTTGTGTATGGTTTCTGTAATGTCAGTGCGCTTGCCACAGTATCCACCCAAATCAAAATATACCCGGTCGCAGAACATACATATCTGTGCATAGAAATTTAAGAGAAACTGGGTCTTTTCGTCGCCTTCACGGGCAGGGACGACCAATGGGGGATTATAATTTGGAAAATGCTCTAAACCGCATAGAAGAAAATCCTCAAATTTGGTATCAGGCCACTCTCCAGAGATAGTAATATTCCCAAATCCATCGTAATTTAACGTAAGTAGCAAGTATAACAAAAATTATCTTAATTATCTTTTTAGTTGGGAAGAATGACTCAAATGCAGGGTCTCCATCCGTTTCACTTCCAAAGGGTGCAAAATTTGACACCTGAAGATTTTCCAGCTCGGGTAGAATTTGGCAGCTGGATTTTAAACAACGTTCAAATTTTGTCAGAAATTTTGTGGTCTGATGAAGCGACATTTACCAGAAACAAGGTTTTTAACTGCCATAATACCCATTTTTGGGCAAGTAAAAGTCCCAAAGTAATACGGCGAACAAATTTTCGGCATAAATTCTCTTTGAATTTATGGGCAGGAATTATAGGCAATAAGTTAATTGTACCAATTGAAATACCAGATCGTCTGAATTCTGAACTGTATTTAAATTTCTTACAAAATCAACTTGGTGGTCTGTTAGAAGAAGTACGATTAATTGCAAGAGTGGGTATGTACTTCTAACATGATGGGGCTCCAGCTCATTTTGGTCGACCGATACGAAATTGGCTAAACGAAAATTATCCGGATAAATGGATAGGCAGAGGTGGGCCAGTAGCTATATTTTTTTTTTTTTTTTTTTATGATATATATAATAATATATATAATATATATATAATATATATATATATATATATATATATATATATATATATATATATATATATATATATATATATATAAAATATATATATATATATATATATTATTTTTTATATATATATATATATATATATATATATATATATATATATATATATATATATATATATATATATATATATATATATATATATATATATATATATATATATATATATATATATATATATATATATATATATATATATATATATATATATATATATATATATATATATATATATATATATATATATATATATATATACCGGGTGACAACGAAATCACTACCCAGCCCTTTATTTTCTTGAATGAAAACATAGGCTTTCAAATTTTAGGATAACATATAATATCATACATTGACGATTTTGGATGGAACACCCTGTATATTTTTGGGAAATTTTTATTCTACGAATCATTTCTGATATAAAATGTGTATTATATCCTATACCTTTCTGCTTGTTTTTGAGAAAGGGGATAGAGGTCCAAACGACCGCACGTTATGCAGTTTTATGGGAAAACAAATAAATGTTATAAAAATTTATTATGTTAAATTTAATTTTCCTAAAGACCCTATCTGTAAGATCATAATAAAACTACTTTTTATCGGAGTGCCGAAAATTGACTTTCTAATAATATTACTTCAAATTTTAAAGCAACAACCCGTATATTTTTTAAAATTTTGATTTTATGGCTCAATCCTGAAATAAAATCTATATTATATCCTATACCTACCCTTGTTAGTTTTTGAGAAAATTGTTTGCCCCTATAACTGCATAATGTGCGGCAGTTTGGACATATTCAATCGTCATTTTCTCAAAAACTAACAAAGATAGATATAGGTTATAATACACATTTTATATTAGGAATGACCCGTGTAATCCAAATTTTAAAAAATATACAGGGTGTTGCATTAAAATTTTTGAAGTAATATTATTAGAAAAGTCAATTTTCGCAGCACTTCCGGTAAAGACGGAAGTAGTTTTATTATGACCCCCACAAATAGGATCGGTAGAAAAAATTAAATTAAACATAATAAATTTTTATAAC
This sequence comes from Listronotus oregonensis, assembly GCA_019359885.1. Classification (NCBI taxonomy): domain Eukaryota; kingdom Metazoa; phylum Arthropoda; class Insecta; order Coleoptera; family Curculionidae; genus Listronotus; species Listronotus oregonensis. The sequence goes on along the minus strand of JAHBCN010003418.1, from coordinate 852 downwards.
ATTTATTTGTTTTCCCATAAAACTTCATAATGTGCGGTAGTTTGGACATCTTTAATCGCCATTTTCGCAAACAAGCAGAGATAGGTATAGATATATTATAGATTTTATATCGGAAATAATCGTGAATCCAAATTCAAAATATACAGAGTGTTTATTAAAAATCAAATTGATGTCGTTTCCGGTTAAACCGGAAGCGATAGACACATGTTATAATATTCAAAATCGGCATCTTATGGTATAATATATCATCTCAAAAGTTGAAAGCCATATGTTTTCATTCAAGAAAATAAAGGGCTGGGAAGTGATTTCGCTGTCACCCGGTTTTTATATATATATATATATATATATATATATATATATATATATATATATATATATATATATATATATATATATATATATATATATATATATATATATATACAGGGTAAGTCTGTGAAGTGAGACCCCGGTTTATTCTTAAATATTCAAATTGGGAAAAAATGTTTTAAACAAAAATATTTTGGTTTTTGCTGCTTTATACTTTGCAAATAACGTTATGTTGACTCCCTACATTTTTTGTTACGTTTTTGTTTTCTGCATAAAATTCTAGATATTTTTATTCAGCATATCATATCCCTATACTCAAATGTTTACGAGATATTCGCATTTGAATACAAATTTAAAAGGAAAAAATCCGCTCATCTTTTAATGTCGTTTAATGTTTCTATGGTTTCAGCGGTTTTTTGAGAGTTGCATAATAACCATATATGCTATAGAGATCAATAAAAATGTCATAATGACAGTTTTATTAATCTGTAAAAAAATTGTTTTAATCGTTTTCTTCTTGTTTAAGGTTTTACCTATTTATAC